>JARKHS020033791.1:0-128748 GCA_030143305.2 Amblyomma americanum
TAAAATAATTCGATTGCATAGACACCAGTATTTTCTATCACAAAATGTGGTGACGACTTGCGGTAAGCCAATGATGTGACCTGGCTGGCAGATTATGAGGTGTCATTCTTGTGTGTGCAAAGATGAGGAGGTACCAGGTAGGTGCAACCTATGCTTGCCAGTCTGAAGTTCCCACATGTCTGCGTATAGGCCAAAGAAGAAAAATCGGTCAGTGAGACTGAGCACACAACTGCTTTCACACTAATGCAAACAGAAGCAGCAATCAGATCAGTGTTTTTAAGCAGTAGCATTCTGGTCATCTAGCTTTGAAAACAATGCTAAAAGCACACAATACAAAAGTACACCTTCAAAATAAATGCAACGTATGTACCCTTACAAAAGAACTGTAAACACCATGCAGCTCTGAATGATACCCTTGCCATATTTAAATATTTCATGACAATGAATAGTACTATTACATTAGCCTGTAATTATATGCTTCTGATACATAACAATATTTATTGTCATCGTAATGCATGACATTCGCAATCGCTAGTGCTCAGAGAACTAATTCACCTTCTGTGTTTTACAAGTGACCGGTCAATTGCAGTAAGGAAATTAAGGGTGGTGGCAACTGTGAGAACAGCTGTCACTCAACCTCTGTAGCTGATAGGCTGCACACAGAGCATCTACATCTGTGTCTCTCGGACTGGTGCCTCAAACACAGTAATTGCACACACAAAACATTTGCCAAGACGGCGATGCCGACGACCCCCTTTGTTAAGGAGAGCACTTAATGAATTCTGATCCGGCTCCATTTAGAAAACTTATCGCTTTCCTGCTCCACTAACACTAGGTTGATACTGCTAAAAAAGTTGTAAAACGACAGTAGGTGTATTAACAATGTCCAACTACTTTTCAAACTGCTAACCCGTAAAATCCTTTGCCTGCATTTAAATGACTCCTTTCAGTTACAGGTACATTAAGAAACTCCGAATATCTTAGCGTTCTAGTGGCGAGATCAGTAAAGCATTGTTTCAGTTGCTGCAGAAAAGCAGTGAAATTACAGCTAGGTGAATGAATCAGCACCAATACCACAAGAACGACAAAACACAATGTAAAATAGTAAGCTTTTTACGGCATGACGCTACAGTGAGAGTGGAAATGTCAATTACACATCTCGGCAAAATTTAAGTGTCAGTAGTTCTCTCACTGAAGAACTCTGGCGAAACTGCCTGTGTGACCATTGCACACCTAAAGTCCTTTGAAACAAAATTATTTCAAAGCGCAGTTGAAAAAACATTATGCGCAGTTTGCGATCGTGCAACCTAATGTGAGTAATTACAAAAATGAAAGCATTCTCTGCACAGTGCAGCGACATGATGGAAGCTAGGTGTAAAGGTATGTTACTATTTTTTTTCTTTGTAGAGGTTCATTACTGTAGTTCGAAGTATGCCTGAAATGCCAAACATAAACCAATCAACCAAATTCATTGCCCACTAAATGCTTAATGCTCTCTGTGAGCAAACAACGCCGGGAAGGAATTCAGAAAAGTTATTTTTGTGGCGAAAGTCATCAGCAGCATTTCTTGTGCGTTTGACGTGCGCAACTCAGACAGCTGTAGCTACACTGTCATTCCACTTCCATGCTCAGAACGGCTGCGTACTGTGCGCATTTGTAACGTGGAATAATAGGCAGGCCATGTTTTGTTGAGCTTGGAAGCTTGGAATTATACTCTCACACACACACACACACACACACACACACACACGCACCACGCACGCCCCACGCACGCACACACCGCACACACACACACACACACACAAAACTAAACGCCAAGAACCACTGCCACTGAGAAGCATACGTCGTTCCAACACAGTGCTTTCCACGCGTTGGTCCCATTCATCGCCATAATGAGGCCAAGGATATCATGAGATCAAACACGTGCAACTATACTCCATATCGCAACTTCTTCGCTGCGGAGAAGTTATAGGCGCGAAGCGACGGTGTCCATGGCTGTGACTGGCTCGCGGTCGGGTGAAAACAGCGCACTTGCGGAAGCCGTTGCGCAGAACTCGAACTTAACTGCACTCCAAAGAAGTTGTGAGGAAGCACCAAGCAGCATTTGCAGCACTTCACGCACCCCACCACAACATTTTGAAAGAAAATTTCAAGGACTCCACACACATTCGTAAGCATTCACGCCAGGTCGTTCTTTCTTCCACGTTGTTGCCGGCGTTGTCACGGCGTGGTGCAAGGCGAAATACGACGTCTTCCGGTATCTTTAGAACAACTTCAAGCGCTTCAGAACATCTTTCGAAGCGCACAAGTCGCACACCAATTTTTTAACTCATTCAAAGATCCACAGCACGAAGCGGCCACGCAAGGCGCTACACGAACGTTACTAGACAAAAAGCACCATCCGAAACGCAACACAGCAACAACAAGAACATGGCGCCACAACTGGCGACTTTGGACTGGGGACGACGTCGACCGAACGTCGCCGTCGCCATCTCTCGGCAGCCAACCGATTAACATCTCTCTGGAGGGAGGAGCAGCGCTCCGCGGAGCGCGGAGTTGCCAGGCGCAGAAGGTACGGAACACGTGACTTGCGTTTTTTTTTTTTGTAATGCAGTTTGGAGAGGGAGGGCTCCTCCTCTCAGAAGGAAATGTAAATGTAGAATGACTTGAACGCTCGGTCAGAAGGTATTGGAATCGCATAGAAGTCCATCCTTGCATTAAGAAAGTAATTCAAATAAAAGCCGAAAGGAATACTATCGGGGCTTTGTTAGTAAGTGAAGCATACTTGAAATGCGCGTTTTTGACGCGCAGTTTTCAGTGCCCTAGTGATGTCGTCCCCAACACAGGACTGAGCGTTGCTGTGAGTAATAAGGCTGCACGTCTACGTTGTTACGAAGGGAATTCTTTTAGTGCGAGGTTTTCCGTGATCATTAAGGCGGAACCTCCGGAGCGAGGCGCGGGCATTCTTACGGCGTCCGCGCTGACCTTCGCCATTGCTCGGATTGGGTCAATGGGCACATAATTTTTGGTAGTGGGGGACGGTCCGGTGCTGTCCCCCTCATTAACAAATCAAAAGATAGATGCGGTTTAATTACTATTCAATGCAGTTAACGACAGGAAGCTGTTGTGTTCGGGCACGGTGTAAGAAGGTCTTAAAACTGCACGCATGCGCCGGCAGAGAGTGTGTACAGATCATGTTCGCCCTTAGTACATGCGGGGGCGCCGCGGAATGGCGGACGCAATTTGCGCAGATTTCGGTGCCGTTTAGGCTGTGTTTTGCGCTGCCACAATGCGGCACAAGGTCGTGTTATAGGCACCGTGCACGATCAAAGTTTGCTACAACCAGCTTTTAACGCGAAAGCGTGAAGGGCCCCGTGTCGCAGAAAAGGCGGCGGCCATGAGCGAAAAATCCCTGAAGCATTAATAAATAAATCCGAGTAGGAGATTGGTGGAGTTGGGGAATCGAACCAGGGGCTTCGGAGTGGGAGACGAGCACGCTAACAATTCCGCCACGTCAGCTGGTTTTTTTTTGTCTTTATTGCTTGTTTTGACAGTTTACAACACATCACATTTTCACAGCTGCACTCTCAAACGTCAATAGCGGACATGTGTTTCACTCACCTGAGATCAAAACTGTTTCAAGGAACACAACTCTCCCATCAACTGAATAGCTTGATCTCCAAAGCATAGCTTCTTGCACACTTTACGCAGCTTAAATATGTTTTCTCTGAAGTAATCTCGGACAGACCGCGCATTTTCATCGCAGTGTCCCACAAGCTCGTTGGTTAGGAATGAAGAAAGACGCGTCTAGTGGATACGATGTTGTCTTAGAAGGGTGCTTTTCCTTACGGCGCGGTTTTGGTTCCCACCGAGATATGCGAGACGGGCGTCATTTGCGGTCCTTAAAACAATAATAATAATTGGTTTTTGGGGAACGAAAATGGCGCAGTATCTGTCTCATATATCGTTGGACACCTGAACCGCGCCGTTAGGAATGGGATAAAGGAGGGAATGAAAGAAGAAAGGAAGAAGAGGTGCCGTAGTGGAGGGCTCCGGAATAATTTCGACCACCTGGGGATCTTTAACGTGCACTGACATCGCACAGCACACGGGCGCTTTAGCGTTTTTCCTCCATAAAAAACGCAAAACCAATATTGTTTTCATTTTCATTGCAATACGGTGCGGTTCGGGTGTCCACCAATATGTTTGCTTACCTGAAATTCTCGAGGTAGGACGTCACGCCGAACGCACGATGGCGTTCCATGGATCCCTTGGCAACGCTACAACAGACTGTTGCGTCCTGCTCTTCAAGACGCAGCATAAGTCCTTCAATTCTCTTTCATGCTGCGGATTGGGGCCAGGCGCAGTGGTCGTTATGCAGACGGGCATAGTGGCGCTAGCCGACTCCAATGCATTGTAGTCGCGGCCCATGTATGTACCTACATAGTGGCTGCAATGTGTTGGTTGTTGCGGTGGCAGACCTGAGGGTTCCAGCCGGTTGCAGAGGCGAGTGCTTGGTAACCAACCGCAGATCGACCTGCCAGAGTTGTCCGCACCACTGAAAATTGTTTTTTTGGGAGGGGGAGGAAATGATGATGATGATGATAATAATAATAATAAATAATTGGCTTCTTGCGGAAAGGAAATGGCGCAGTATCTGTCTCATATATCGCTGGACACTTGAACCGCACAGTAAGGGAAGCGATAAAAGAGGGAGTGAAAGAAAGAAGAAAGAGGTGCCCTAGTGGAGGGCTTCGGAATAATTTCCACCACCTGGGAATCTAACACGCCCTGACCTCGCACAGCACACGGGCGCCTTAGCGTTTTGCCTCCATTAAAACGCAGCCGCCGCGGTCGCGCTCAAACCCGGGAACTCCGGATCAGTAGCAGAGCGCCCTAACCACTGAGCCACCGCGGCGGGTAAAGGAAATGGTGCAATATCTGTCTCCCATGTCGGCGGACACCTGAAACCCGCCGTAAGAGAAGGTATATTGGAGGGTGTGAAAGAAGAAAGGAAGAGGTGCCGTAGTGGAGGGCTCCGGAATAATTTAGACCACGTGGGGATCTCTAGCGTGCACTGACGTTATCGTTTCGCCTTCACCGAAGCGCAGCCTCCGCGGTCGGGTTCGAACCCGAGAGCTCCGGATCAGTAGCCGAGCGTCCTAACCACTGAGCTACCACTGAGCACCAAGCGTCACTTTTTAAAGCTCCGTCGGAGCCTTCTCGCTAGAACCTAGTGGTGCCAGGCAATCAACGGAGCAGATAGAATATTGCAACCGAGCGACCACGTCTGTTGCAAAGCACTTTCCCGAGCATAGGATATAAAATCGCACTACGCAGACTTCAATTGCAAGTCACTTTTAAATGTACCCAAGAAACCGGTCATGTCTTCGAATGCTGTGCCCAGTATTTCTCACGAGTGTCCCAGATCTCTGACGAAAGAGGCGAGTTCAAGGAGGCCCCTTACAAAATGACAGTCTGCAGCCACGTGTGCCAAGCAGGTAAGGGCATCCGCAGCCGCCGCACTGGCCTCGGGGACGGCCTGTGAAAAACAGAAAGAAGCCGATCCAGCACGGATCACTCAGAAGAAACAGCGCACAGCTAGGTGGCTGGAGTTCATCATGCGTTTTTGATTATCAAAGTTTGTTCTCTTGAGCACTGGTCCGGGCACTTAACATTCTATAAATGCTGAGCGTTACGTGTACATCAAATGGAAGCGTAGCAGTTAATTTCGCTCGGCGATTTCGTGATAAGTTTCCACCCGCTGTATATTTTGGTGCAACAAAACATGATGGTATGAAAGGCAGAAGGCATGCAGGTAAGCTTAAAACTAATATTCAGCTGCATAATTTGCCGGGCCCTAGAACGCTGGATGGAGGATTTTGTGGCGCAAAATTATTGAGGTCATCAAGTTGTTTTACCATGCCAACTGCAATTATTCTCAACTGGCATCCGCCAATCCCAATTTGGAGTCGCGTAAGTATTTTACCTCTGCGTGTTCACGCCAGTCTTTCCATGAGGGAGCCAACAGCTCAGCATCGTCGATGTCGGCGTAAAATATGACCTTGACAGGAGGAATGCCAGGGGAATTCCCATTAACCATTTTTGCGTCGCTTAGCTAAAAGTGCACTGCACTACTCTCGATGTGAGGGCACGTTAAAGGACCCCAGGGGGCAGAAATTTCCGTAGTCCATCACTATGACATCCCTCATAGGCTGAGTCGCTTTGGGACGTTAAACCCACATAAACCATAAACGGTTAAAACGTCGCGAATGCACACTTGGTTTTCTTTTCGGTCCCTGAGCTCGTTCCTACAGCGCTGGAGGCGTTCCGTACCGCAGCACAAGAGCGTGGGTTCTATTCCTGGCTGCGGAGGCAATATTACTGGTGATGCAGGCGAAATACGGAAACTCCTTTGAGGTTTCTCTGCACGTTAAAGAGCTCCAGTTGGCCGAAGTTATCCATGGTTTTCAACACGGCGGGCATCATCTCACAGCGTTGGCGCATTACACTGCTCAAGCAATGTCTGAACATACGCCTAGGCTGTTTGGCCTAATTCTGGGAGCATGTGCGTGACGGCCGACCTTTTACATGTAAGAGTCGGTATAGTTGACGATGCTCTTAGCATTCGTGCGTATCAACGAAAAACTTTGCAGTGAACGCATTTCGATAACGAGCTCGGAAGGATCGCAGAGCAGCGTCCTCGCTGCTCTTCTACCCATTTATGCATTTATACAAGTAAAACACGAGGTCGTCCAAAATTATTTGGTGTCGACAGATGGTTCAAACATTCTGTTTAACAAAGCGCACGTAGACGCCGCGACACCGAAGCTCGGCGACTAGGCAGGCGCCCATCGTGTGGCGCCATCTGTCCGCGTTCGAGAAAAGCGGAAGGATGATGAATCAACATTTATTGGGCCCGAAATAAATCGGTGGTGCACGCAGGCACCAGGCGGGGTGGTTCCATAGTTACGTGACCCGTATGTTCCCAGCAGCTCCTGGCCCCTGTCCGTCAGTACGAGATGAATCGGTAGGGGGGAAGGGGGGGGGGGGGGGGGGCTGGATAGCAAGGTCTCCCATCGCTCAAGGGGTTGGGGATTGGGGGTGTTGGCGGGGAAAGTGGAGGAGGGGGGTTCTTGAGTTGTGTGCACTCTGCCAAGACGCTCGGCACCCTGCCCTTCTCTCTTTTGCGAAAAGGACAGAGCATATCGTGTTCCGCAGGGTATATGCGGTTATCAGTACGGTTCATCAGTACGGGGGATTGTATGTCGTGAAATTTCATTTTGATTGCTCTGTCTGACAGTAAGTCCTCTATATTGTCGTATGCTTTCTTTCCAACCCCAATTTCTTGCAGGCCATTGAGAATCGCGGCGTGTTCTACATTATCGAAGACATTATCTTTGGTTATAGGCTCTATGATGTCATGTTTTAGAAGGAGCATCACGTCCTGTGTGCACAGGCTGGCCCGAAACCCTACCACTTCGAGCGGCCACAAGTCTTTTTTTTTGCTGCATAAAGCATGTTAGTCTGGTTTGGATTAGGCATTCCTTTAGCTTCCCTATGCATGAGTTAAGGAAATTGGCCTCAAATTTTCCAGTTTCGGGGGCTTGCCTGGCTTGGGGATAACGACTACATTCGTCGTTTTCCACTGTTGCGGGAGGCAGCCTTTGTCCCAGACGTGCTGCATGTACTTTGTCAGGGCTCTTATAGATTCGTCGTCATAGTTTCTCAGGATTTTGATAGTAATCCCGTCTGGTCCCAGGGCCGATTTTGTTTTTAGACGTATTTCGGCGCGGACCTCCGCTTCCCACATCGGCGCGCCAAGGAACTTGTTTGGAGGACCCTCGTAGCCGGGAGGGGGGAGCTCTGGTGTTGCCAATTGTTGCAAAAGTGTTGCAAGCCCCAAGGGTAGCGTTGGCCTGGCGGCCTGGGGCACAGCTGGAAACATCCGAAGGTCCGGCAAAGGATGAGTCGACTGGCAACAGAACAACTTGTTTATTCTGGCATCGCAAAAGAGCAGCCGGTCAGGGCGACCACGTTACTCGAAGGAAGAAATCGAAGTCTCTCTTTGGCGTCCGGGGCAGCTGCTTTTATACTCTTGGAGTCGAGGGCAAGAAGGAACGGCTCGGGATGAGTCGCAGGAGACGGCGACGCACGGACATGTTGAGACGTGAAGTGACGCGTCCGCCGGGCCGGCGCCGGTCAGACCTCCTCGCCTCCCAGTTGGGGAGCTCCTCTCCCCGGCTGCCGCGCTTTGACAAGCGTGGGCACCAACATGCACACACACACACACGCACACACGACGACACGTGGCATTGAAACCTGCCTGGACGCGCTTGGCGGGAGGCGTTACGGCAGCACTGAACGGGCCCAAAATGACCGCCACTTTGAACGAAGCCCCGGCGTCCGTTGCATACGCGCCGGCTATACCGCGCGTCGTAGGCAAAACGTAACAGACCGCCCCGTCGGGAGAAGGAGATCCCGATGGTCAGGGGACTGCATCCGCTGTCCGGAGGGATGTCGCTCGATGATGCTCGTAATCGAAACCGGTCGTCCCTCGACGTTGCTTGAGCGCAGCGCACAGAGAAGGACTCGTTCTCAGGTTCAGGATCACACAGGACACTGCAAAGTGACTTCGGGAGAGTTGCCATTTTTGATTTCGTTCCCAGCAAGCGTTAGAACTACGCCGAAACGCAACCGCTCAGTCAGCAAGCACGAGACAACCCTCACTAAGCTCTGCCAGGCTCTTTCCCCTTTTATACTACTGCCTAGTTCCTTACAGTAGTCAAGCAGCACTCAGAACACGTCCACAAATTGGAAAATTGCACTAGAAAGCACATAATCACTTTGAAACACTAAACAAAAGCAATATGTTAAAAATCCTGCCTCAGGAAGAAAACATCAGTAACAAACAACTTTGAGGCGGATTCCTACGTTAGGGGCTTCGACTTAAGCCATCGGCGTTACCGTTGAGACTCCCCTTTTTGTAGGAATATTGTTGCAAAGCGAGGCTCCAGCGCAGGAGGCGGCCATTTTTGGCAGAGATGGTCTGCAGCCATTGGAGAGGGCAGTGATCCGTCTCAATGATAATCCTCGAGCCGGCTAGGTAGCATGACAATTTCTGAACGGCCCACACGAGACACGCACACTCTTTCTCGGTGGCGCTGTACGCCTGCTCACGACAGGTCAGCTTACGACTAGCATACAGGACGGGGTGTTCCACTTCTCCATTTTCCCGTTGGCACAGTACAACGCCCATGCCTCGCTCACTAGCATCGCACTGAACAACGAACCCTTTTGTGTAGTCTGGCGATCGTAGCACAGGCTGGCTTGTTAGGGCGCTCTTTAGGGCGCTAAAAGCTCTTTTCATTGTCTCGCTCCAGACGACTGTTTGGGGCTCTGTTTTTCTTAGAGCATCCGTCAGGGGAGCCGCGATATCGGAGTACCTGGGGATGTATCTCTGATAGTAGCCGGCGACACCTAAGAACGACCGAATATCGGTCTTCGTGCGCGGTTGCGGGAAGTCTCGCCCAGCGGCCACCTTTATTTCAGAGGGGCGGCGACGACCCTGTCCAATCACGTGACCGAGGTAGACAACCTCGGCCTGTGCTAACTGGCACTTGGGAGCCTTGACTGTCAAGCCCGCTTCGCGCAGGCGGGTTAGCACTGCCCGCAAGTGTGCCATATGCTCAGACCAGGATGCGGAGAATATCGCTACGTCGTCTAAATACGGTAAAGCGAATTCTTCCTGTCCCCGCAACACTTTGTCCATGAGGCTTGAAAAGCAGTATGGCGCGTTCTTCAAACCAAAACTCAAAACTTTAGGACGGAATGTTCCCATTGGTGAAATGAACGCTGCATACCTACTAGCCTCTTCTGTAAGTGGAACCTGCCAATAACCCCTGCGAAGATCTAGGGTGGAAATAAACTGAGCGCTACTAACTTTCTCAAGGCGCTCCTCGATGTTAGGGATCGGATAAATTTGATCCTTAGTGATGGAATTAAGCCTGCGGTAGTCGACGCAAGGACGAGGTTCCTTACCCGGTACCTCAACTAAAATCAAAGGGGAGGTATAATCACTCTCATCCGCCTCAATAACACCGAGCTGTAGCATTTTCTTTACCTCAGCCTCCATAATATCGCGCTGGCGGGGTGACACCCGGTACGCCTTGGATCGTACTGGCTCTGGGGAGGTAAGTTCTATATCATGAGTAAGGACAGAAGTCCTACCAGGCCTCTCAGAGAACTGACCTTGAAACTCTTGTAAGAGTTGGTGTAGTTCGGTTTTCTGCTCAGCCGACAGCGGTGCTTTAATGATTAAGTCACTAATGACCTGATCAGTGTCTTCCCTGTTCGTCACTGAGCCTAGTCCCGGAAGCTCGACCGGAAGCTCTTCGGGAACGTTTACCATCATACACACCACTGCTTCCCGTTGTCTATAGGGTTTGAGCAGATTACAGTGGTAAACTTGCTGTGCTTTCCGTTTTCCTGGCGGACTCACCACGTAGTTAACATCCGACAGTTTTTGAACAATCCGTGCTGGGCCCTCCCACTGCACGTCGAGTTTGTTTTTTAGCGATGTGCGCAATATCATTACCTCATCGCCCACCTCAAAACGACGGGCCCTGGCTGTCCGATCATAATAAAACTTGGCCCTCTGCTGGGCATTTGCCATTGCTTCACCTGACAACTCCTGTGCCCTTCTTAAGCGTTCGAGGAGACTAAGCACGTACTCGACCACGACTGGGTCGTCGCCCCTGCCTTCCAACGAGTCTCGAAGCATGCGAAGCGGAGACCGCAGCGAGCGACCGTACACCAGCTCAGCTGGCGAAAACCCCGTAGCCGCATGCGGCGCGGTCCTTAATGCAAACATCACCCCAGGCAGACACAGCTCCCAATCACTTTGTTGCTCAAAACACAATGCTCTCAACACGCGCTTCATGACGGAGTGGAGCTTCTCAACGGAATTCGACTGTGGGTGGTACACTGAGCTGTGTAACAGCTTTACCCCACACCTTTCGAGAAAGGCTGTCGTCAAAGCGCTAGTAAACACTGTGCCCTGATCTGACTGGATTTCCGCAGGAAAACCAACTCGCGCAAATATGGACAGTAGTGCATTGACTATCTCAACTGAGCTGAGTTCTTTAAGCGGCACTGCTTCAGGGAACTTTGTCGCTGGGCAGATCACAGTCAAAATGTGTCTGTACCCCGTGGCTGTTACCGGCAGAGGTCCCACTGTATCAATAACGAGCCGTCTAAAAGGCTCCGTAATGATAGGTACCAACTTCAACGGCGCCCTCGATTTGTCCCCTGGTTTGCCAACCCGCTGACAGGTGTCACATGTCCTCACAAAGTGTTCTGCGTCACGAAAACACCCTGGTCAATAGTACTCTTGCAAGAGACAGTCCTTAGTCTTCTTAACTCCTAGGTGTCCGGACCACGAACCGCCATGCGACAAGCGCAACAGATCCTGACGGTAACACTGAGGCACGATCAGCTGATCGAACTCCACTCCTCTGCGGTCTAGATACTTCCTCTACAGGACCCCACCTCTTTCCACAAAACGAGCATTTTTCTTGGCGATACCTTCCTTGACATTGCAGCGCATGTTTTCTAGGCTGCCATCCTTTTTTTGCTCGGCTATCAAAGCCGACCGGCTGACTTTTAGCAACCTATTAAGTCCATCGGACGTAGGCGCGATGAGCAAATCTGCAGATAGCTCTTCAAACTTTCCCGTGTCGGGCATTTCCTCTCCAGTACCTGGTGCCTTCAACGCTACAGGCTCAATTTTATTCAGTTCGGACGTGCTCTGAGTATCAGCTTGCTGCCCCTCCGACCCTTTCTCATTGTTCGACAACGTCGGCCCCGCAACTACCGCCTTTGCAGCGAGCTCCCGAACTCTCGATCTGGTTAAGGCCTGAACGCTAGCCTCACCAAACAAAAGCCCCTTCTCGCGCAGGAGGTGATCGGACCTGTTCGAAAATAGGTACGGGTACTGGGGGGGGGGGGGGGGGCAGCATAGATGACACTGCGGCCTCTGTCTCAATTGCTCCGAAAGGTCCTTCAATAAGCACTTTTGCTACGGGCAGACACACGCTATGAGCTTCCACGGCTTGCTTGATCCATGCGCACTCGCCCGTGAACATATCGGGTTCTACGTAAGAGGGGTGAACTACATCCATTGTAGCTGCGGAATCACGAAGCACTCGGCACTCTTTCCCGTTCACGAGGAAGTCTCGCATGTAAGGCTCGAGAAGCTTCATGTTCTCGTCAGTGCTGCATAATGACAAAAACACGACTTTTGTTTTTGTTTCTGGACACTGCGCCGAAACGTGACCCGGCTTCTGGCACGTATAACACACGCGCGCTTGCCTCGTCTCGAACCGCTTTCTGCGTTCGGCTTCGGCTGCCGCCGTCTCCTTACGTTCGGTCGGACTGCTTTCACTCGCATCCGCACTACGTGTGTCCCCCCTTGCTCTCATGGGTGTGAACTTCGGCCTCTCAGACTTGGAGCCAAATTCACCCTTTTGACCATCCTTAGCTCCGCGAGCCCGACGCGTCACAAACTCTTCGGCTAGCTCGGCGGCTTTAGCCACTGTACTAACGTCTGGCCTATCCAAGACCCAGTACCGCACGTTCTCAGGTAACCGACTATAAAACTGTTCCAGCCCGAAACACTGCAGAATTTTCTCGTGGCACCAAACGCTTTCTCTTCTTTGAGCCACTCCTGCATGTTTGACATAAGCCTGTGGGCAAACTCTGTATATGACTCACTTCTGCCTTTTTCATTTTCCCGAAACTTCCGACGGAACGCCTCCGCTGACAGCCTGTACTTTTTTAGCAGACTCGATTTCACTTGGTCGAAATCCTCTGCCTCCTCTCTCTTCAAGCGAGCGACTACGTCGGCCGCCTCGCCGGGTAACAAAGTGAGCAATCGCTGTGGCCACGTTTCCCGAGAGAACCCCTGCTTCTCGCACGTTCGCTCAAAGTTAACCAGGAACAAACCAATGTCCTCTCCAAGCTTAAACGGCCGCATCAGGTCAGTCATTTTGAACGATACCCGTTCTCCTGCACCGTGTGCCTGACTTCCATTACGAGCGCGTTCCATCTCTACCTCGAGACGCTTCATTTCCAAAGCGTGTTGACGGTCGCGCTCTTCTTTCTCTTTATCTTTTTGTTCTTTACGTTCGCGCTCGTCTTTCTCTTTTTGCTCTTTACGTTCGCGCTCCTCTTTTTGCTCTTTACGTTCGCGCTCGTCTTTCTCTTTTTCTTTTTGTTCTTTACGTTCGCGCTCGTCTTTCTCTTTTTGCTCCCTCTCCTCAATGGTCTCAAGGCATTCCGACAGCTCGTCATCCTCAGCCTCCAACTCAAGAATAGCCCTTAGCAGTTCTGGTTTTCTGAGTTTGTCTGAGACATCCAGACCCAACTCTCTTGCAAGCTCCAGCAATTTCGGTTTGCGCAACGACTTCAAATCCATGGCTGCTCCGAATGCTGCTTTCTCTACTGCCTACTATTGTCTTGCCGCAAACTAACCCGGCAGCAACGACAACCACAATTACCAGCTCTGTTTCTGACACTAACAAAAGCCTGGCAAAACTCAGAAGAAGAAAGTCCCGCACTCACCAAACCTCGCAGCCAAGAATTCCGCGCAGTCGTTCCGCTGCAGGCAACCAGTCATCACACAGGGCTCGTTGCACTGCTCCCGGATGGTCGTTGTGCTGCTCAGCATGCAGTTGACCGCATATCTTCGCTGCTGGCCTCCGTTGTCGGGATCTCACCGCTGGCAACCAGTTGTTGCAAAAGGGTTGCAAGCCCCAAGGGTAGCGTTGGCCTGGCGGCCTGGGGCACAGCTGGAAACATCCGAAGGTCCCGGCAAAGGATGAGTCGACTGGCAACAGAACAACTTGTTTATTCTGGCATCGCAAAAGAGCAGCCGGTCAGGGCGACCACGTTACTCGAAGGAAGAAATCGAAGTCTCTCTTTGGCGTCCGGGGCAGCTGCTTTTATACCCTCGGAGTCGAGGGCAAGAAGGAACAGCTCGGGATGAGTCGCACGAGACGGCGACGCGTCCGCCGGGCCGGCGCCGGTCAGACCTCCTCGCCTCCCAGTTGGGGAGCTCCTCTCCCCGGCTGCCGCGCTTTGACAAGCGTGGGCACCAACATGCACACACACACACACGCACACACGACGACACGTGGCATTGAAACCTGCCTGGACGCGCTTGGCGGGAGGCGTTACGGCAGCACTGAACGGGCCCAAAATGACCGCCACTTTGAACGAAGCCCCGGCGTCCGTTGCATCCGCGCCGGCTATACCGCGCGTCGTAGGCGAAACGTAACACAATGTAAAGGCGCACTAACTTTGCAATGAGTTCCGTGTCTGTCACTTCAAACGCATGTCTGGCATTCGGTTCACTTTTTCGTGCTTGGATTTTAGAATTTTCTGGATCTAGTAGGTGTCTTAGTAGATGCGACGTCCTGGAGAGACTCGTGCTTCCCTCCATTTCGTCGCATCTGCTGCACGAATTCTGTTCACAAAGCTTGATTGCGTAGAACTCAATCTCTTTGTTATGTCTAGCTATCCTACGTCGGAGGTTTGTATTCCACTCGTTTTTCCTTGCTACGCTTTGCTTCCCACAAATGGAGGAGTTTGTCGTAGGCTATCGGTGGCGTATCATTCTCTTGTAGGATTGTTCCAGCTTTATCAGCGTGTTTCTTTAGCGCCTCTGCCCATTCGTCTTTGTTTCCGATCGGTTCTGCTGTTTTTACCTGAATTTGTCCAATTCAGCGATTTTCGGTTTATTTAGGCGACGTGTCTTGACACCCTTGCCGAGTGTTATCGCTCAGACAAAATAGTCACTGCAAAAGTTGAGTTGTGTGTTTTTTCAGTTCATTTCCTTTACGTTTTGCTATGGGCGAGGTCTGGAGTGGTGTCTGTATAGACGCTATTTCCTACTCTGGACGGACAGCAAGAGTCCGTTTATAGCGCACGAACTAGTTCCTGTATTTCCCCCCATGATCTCCTTCCCATTGGATCCTGTCTGTTGTAGCCCCATTCCTGGTGGGCTGCGTTGAGATCTCCTACTCACCAGCAGGGGTTCCTTCTAGCTTTATGGTTTTCAGAAGAGTGTGGGAAAAGTGACATTTTTCTGCTGTGGTGGTGTGTAAATTTATGAGGAAGATACTTGGTTCTTCCTTGTGACCGGTGAGTATTTCGACTAAAATGGCCTCGATATCACGGGAGTTTATTTCGTGTTCAGTTCCGGCAATGTTTCTTTTAATTATCATACTAACTCGGGATTTCTCCTCTCGGTCACTGTGAAATCTCTGATATCCCCTCATTTTTTTCAAGCTCTGTCCTGTATCTTGGATGGCTATGGCTAGAGTTTTTGCATTAGTCTGCTCTACGTGCTGTTGCAGGCGAGCTCGTTTGAGTTGGCAGCCGCGGCATTTCCACTGCCACACTATTGAAACTATTTTGGACGCGTCTATCCATGATGTTTAAACATTGCCTCTTCCAATCTTATTATCCTTTCGACCAAGACGTTCTGCTGTGTTTGTACTTGTGCTTGTAGCTGATTACCCGCACCCATTAGCTGGGCGAGGAGATTTGATTTTCTCAAATCGCGCCTCGTATACTTGGCGTCTAATTTCCTTTCTAGTGCTACCAGTGGATCCGTGTCGCCCCCCTTGCGTTCCTCCGGGGGTGGCCTAGATGGTTCAGAGATCATTTTCTCCTCCTTTTCTTTCATCGGCTTAGGCTTCGCTTTGTCGCCGCACGCTCTGGTGCTACAGGGGGAGGTGTTTGTTTTTCTCTTTGTTTTTGAGGTACCTGCTTATTGGGAGGCGGGGAGGGATACTCTTTTAATTTTCAGTGTTTGAACTTCTTTAGTTACGGTGCGGATCGCTTCCTTAGGTTCTCTTTTTCTTTTTCCAAATTATATATTCTTTTCTCTTATTTTCTGCCTGGGATGCCTCGCTAGCGAAGCTTACCGCTTTGTAGTCGCTGCTCGGGCTGCATCGTCGCACGGGTGGGCACCGTGGATTCTTGGGATCTCGGGTGCCGTATCGGGAGTTAGGACTCCGAGCTGGACTCCGAGCTGGGCTCCGAGCTGGAGTGCCTTCTCGTCCTGGAGCCGGAGCGCCCTCCGGTCCCGAAGCTCGAATAGCGTCTTCTGGTGGTTGTTACCTCCAGTCTCTGTAAATGCTCGTTCCATGCTGCGTAACCTTTGCTCCTAAATGTCGTAGCTTTCCGTTGGTCACAGGCATCTCCGCTGATCCTACGACGTCCCCCTTTTTCGTTTCGCTTTGCGTCAGCTGATCGTAGCTGTCCTTGTTTTAATATTTTTCTCTCACCATCGCTTCTAGGTGATGTATGGAGTCCTGCACATCTCTCGCATTTATTGTCGCCGAGAGGGCAGTCTTTCCCGCTTAGCTGGCATGTGTGACCTTCTTTTGGCTTTTCTATTCCGGCTCCGCGGCACTTGACTTTCTTTGAATCTGAACAAACGTCCTCTCGGTGTCCCAGGCAGCCGCATGCGTGGCACACCTGATATCTTTTATTGTGTACAGGACAGACCTTTGCGCAAAGGGGGATTCATTTACTCAGCGGGGTACATGCTGATCTTCGAAGAGGAGGAGTAGGGATACAGAGTTCGCTCCCAGTCGGCGGACGCCGAGCACGGGGGGGTTCTCCTTTCTTCCACGTATGCGCTCCAGGAGCTCTTCGTTGGAGTAGCGTGTGGTGATGTCGTGAACGACTCCACTGACACAATCTTCCGGCATCGCTGGGTAGGCTTTAACATCTATACCCTCTTCACCGTGGAGAGCAAAGCGCAGAGCTGCATATTTTATTCCACGCTCTTCGCCATAGTGGTTACAACAAGCAAGATCGCTGCTTTGTTTGCCGAGAAAATGTCCTCGGCGTTCTTGTGTTAACGCCGGCGGCGCTGGCGATTAACTCAGCCAAATCCATCATCGCACCTGAGAGGAGGCGGTGGACTCCGCCCTGAGTGCTTATTATTATTTTCTCGCCTTCAGTCGGAATTCTAGTGGTCTGCTTCTCCACCGACATGACCCCTAACCTCCTTCCTATCGCGGGCTTGGGGACTCGCTGTTTTGAAGCGGAAAGCACTCCGGGAATCACGGAAACGAGGCTGGCAACCCTTTAGCTCGAGGTTCTTTCAACCGGGCTCAGGTGAACTCGGATCGGGGATTCGCGAGGGAGCGAATGCACACGTTCAACGAGATGACGATTTTGTTGTGAACCATCCTCCCTGTTTCATCTCTGCGGTGTCTATATTGTTACATGACGGACAGCCGATTAATGAGACGGGTTGACTGATGCGGCAATGGGATGATTTAATGGCCGCTGGCCTAGCGCGAGCGCTTCGTCCCGCGCCACTGCCAGCGTCTTCTTCGTCACACTACCAGCGGCCACCGAATGATTGTCCCGATCGGTGACAAAGGTTTGGTTTGGTTTATGGGGGTTTAACGTCCCAAAGCAACTCAGGCTATGAGGGGCGCTGTAGTGAAGGGCTCCGGAAATTTCGACCACCTGGGGGTCTTTAACGTGCACTGACATCGCACAGTACACGGGCCTCTAGAATTTCACCTCCATCGAAATTCGACCGCGGCGACCGGGATCGAACCCGCGTCTTTCGGGCCAGCAGCCGAGCGCCATAACCACTGAGCCACCGCAGCGGCAATCGATGACAAAGAGAAATGCTGATGGGTTTCAGAGGATGGTGACACAGGAAGGAGAAAATGGTGAGGTTCTGGCCGCCACGATAAAGGAGATGGCTGAATGATTCTTGGTCCATGAAGATTCCGGGCCGCAGGTCACCAAGAGCCGTCGGCCGAGGCCCCAGGACGTGCTCAACGGCATGGGCACGGGAATGCCGTCGTCACGTGTGGGAAGCGTCTCGGGTCGGTGGGGTCGGCAGATGGGGTCCTTGCGTCAGGTTCAGTTCGGCGTGCCGACTGGTCTGGGCGGTGGACGGGGCAGGGTAGAAGGGCGAGATCAGTTCTGGTCTGAAAGACTGGGGCACGGCCGGGCGAAGCAGGCCAAGATCTCACAGCCGACGACCACGGCTGAAGCATGTGCCGAAGCGTCAGGACCACGATGGGGATGAACTCCGCACCTCACACCAAATGTTACGTGACGGCAAGCCGAAGAATGAGATGGGTTGACTGATGGAAATGAGATTATTTAATGGCCGCTGGCCTAGCGCGAGCGCTCCGTCCCGCGCCCTTGCCAGCATCGTCGTTTTCGTCACAATATTTTCTCCCTCCACGGTTTCCATCATGTCGCTCATGCTCGGAGCGGACACGCGCCGTCGGTGGGGTCTGTTCTGAAATGCCTAACATCAGGCCTAGCGTTCCCACGTGGTCCGCGGGAGTTTAAGTTTCTAAGGTCTGAAAATGGCAAAAAATTGGGCCTACCTTTGAGATATCGGTCCCTTCTGAGGTTGTTTTCCTTGCGTAGCTGATTCCAGCAGAAGGTTTGATGACCGCAGACCATGGTAGGGTTTCAGCGGCCGTTGTCGACGGAGCCATCGAACGCACGTCCGCTAGCCTTGGAGTCCAAGCGGTGGTGGTAGTGGTTTTAGTGGTTTTATTAAAAATAATAGTAAAAAGGAAGGAAAAGATTTTTGCTAGCCCCGGCATCTGCCATCGATACTGAATCACCTGAGCTGGGGCAGCGGAAATAAAGGATAGCAGGCAGAATGGAGAAATGAAATGAAAGAGGTGAGGGGACAGGAAGAGAGGATAGGGGGAGAAGTAATATGTACAAACTATTTACACAATAAGAAATGTGTCCAGGTTGTGCGCGTGGTTAGTTCATTTTAGAGGAATTGAAATCAAATGAAAGAGGTGAGGGGCAGGAAGAGAGGATAGGGGGAGAAGTAATATGTACAAACTATTTACACAATAAGAATTGTGTCCAGGTGAAAATCCTTATTAAAGGCTGCAGCGTTAGAGCTGACGTTCGGAGGAACAGCCGTGGGCGTTGTCGCACTGATTCAGTATTAGGCGGCAGATGTCGTTACGTCACATCGGGAGCAATGGGAGCGATGTTTGGCCGTGTGACACGGGAGTTGATTGGTTTCCGGGCTGCCAGCTACTCATGTCCTATCTGCGCATTGAAATGCGACAGATGGGAACAAGGTTTTTAGTGAACTTTGTGAACTGAGAACTCTGCAGTCTGCTGCCGTGACCAGTGTGCACATTTCTCGTAGCAGTCTCGGAGACACGTATATTTGAAAAGCGCAAAATGTTTCAAGTGCAACTTTTGTTAACCACACTCGCCGGAGATTGCTTTTAGTCCTTTTGGAAGACAGGCAGTGGCCGCGCATTGCATGCAAAAACGACTTCCACTTCATGAATGAATGCACGCAAATGCCCGCAAGTTGCACCTGTCAGCATGAGCACGCACTCGTCGTAGGACAGGTTTTCACTTTGTCACGGATCTCCCCGGAGGACACTCGGACCGAAAGAATGGGCTAGGCGACAGGTATACCCACACAGACGCACATTTAATACACCCTACGTGACACCCACACTAGCACAAAAAACTAACAAACCTAAAACAAAACATAGACTATAAATGCACATGACCCGCGGGAACACTGCTACCAGCGTCTACTATTAGCGTTCTACTGTTAGCGGTCGACGTTCGTGCTCACGGTTGGTTCGGTGCAGATGCGGCGTTGTATGGATCCAGTAGCCGGCGTTGAGATGGCGTTCGACGTGCTGTGGCTGGCATCGCTAGCGGCGGCGATGGCTGCGTCGTATAAGCTCCCGGTCCAAGCACCTGTGGAGATGATGCCGGTGTAGTTGGCGTTGGGGGCACCACCCGGATGGGTGGCAACAGCGCTGCAGACACCCCTGGCCGTAGCAGGTGGTAGCGTCCTCCATTGACTCCCCGGAACCGGCTCAGGAACGGCAGGAAGTCCACGATGCGAAACCTTAGAACGCGAGCTTACCGGAGCAGAATCCGGCGTCGCTCTCCTTCCGCCGAAACGTCCCTGACCCGCCGGAGCCTCCGCTTCTTTGTTCTCCCCCCCCCCCACCCGCGTGCCTCGCTCTCCCTCGCCCTTTTATAGCCTTGGCGTTAGCCCACGTAAGCCCTGTCGTCTTCTCCTTCTCTTTTCAACCAATCATCTCTCTCCACCTCACCGAATGCGTCTTTATCTTCTTTATTCTTCGGTTAATCCACGTCGTCTTCCTTACACCTCTTTCCTTCATAATTTTATTTTAGACTCCCTATTATTTGTGACACGATTCCTAATGCATGCTTTCCTGGAAAAATCTGCAAGCGCAGCGCCAGGGCATGCCGACAGCCGGCGCTTACTGTGCGCAAACTGGTTTCTCACCGAAAAGCAAGGGTGCGGGGAAGTTTCTCACGGCGCGAACATTTCCTATGCACGGACATAGTGCTCGTCCCGCAACCGCAGACGACACCTATTAAACGTTTGAAATTTCACAGTGCGTTAACGACAGCTTCTTCAGTCTACCATTTTAAGCAGAAACAATTTTTTAATGGATATTTCCTCTAAAAAGCGCGTCTGTTAATAATAATAATAATAATAATAATAATAATAATAATAATAATAATAATAATAATAATTGGTTTTTGGGGAAAGGAAATGGCGCAGTATCTGTCTCATATCGTTGGACACCTGAACCGCGCCGTAAGGGAAGGGATGAGGGAGGGAGTGAAAGAAGAAAGAGAAATAGGTGCCGTAGTGGAGGGCTCCGGCATAATTTCGACCACCTTTGCATGGTTAGCATGGTTGCATGGTTAGCTATGTGTGATGACCCCCATAATGCGCAGGTCCACACGGGACGGAGAGGCAAAGAGACACCGTATGGCTCAGTTTAAACAAACAGGTATATTCAATAATTACACATGATTAAGGTTATACATCAGAGGCTGGGGCGTCCGAGCTTACGTGCCGACGACTTCATGGGGGCGATGGAGTGGCTCCGGAGTTGGGCTCGAGCGGTTGCTGGCAGAAGCTGCACGCCGTCGGGCTTCGGCGCTGAAGGCCCTCTTGGCGAACGATGTCGTCCTGAGCGTTCTTCTTCCGTTTCTTCGAGGATGGTTCACAAACCCTTCCTCTAGTGTCGTTCGGCTTGGAAGATGAACAGGAGGCGAGCTTGTAGATGATGACAGCAGAGCATAATTTTACAACAGAACAAACTTTGCACTACTTTACTCATCGACCGGGCAGGTTAGTGCCTAAGTAGCATCACATTACATGCTAAGCATGGAGCCCCAGCTCAGACTGAACTGCATCCGTTTACATGCGCTTTTAAGCACTTGATTAACAAAGGACTAAGGGCGGTCATTTCCAGTGGCCCGCCCAAAGCATCAATTCTCCAATCCAAAATAACATGCGAGATGGGGACCACCCCTTGGGCTGGGCTTAGCCTCGACCCCAGAGTCTGTTAACAATACAAACTAAATAAACAACAAAAACGCCACCACTCTCTCTCAAGTGAGAGTATACACAGGCTCTCTCTTCGGAGCTAATTCACTAGCGCCTGTCTTTCCACATTCTTGGCGAGTACTGCCTGTCCGCCATGACAGGTGTCCGTCGCGGCCCTTCTGGGAAGCTGTGGGTGCCTTCCCGGCGATAGCCCACGACAAAGGGGGGGAGGGAAAGAATGTCGTCTTCGCGGTTTCGCATAGCGTCGGCTGTGGTACGGCGCGCTCTGGCCCGCTGACAGCTCCCCTGTCCTGGAATGCAACCGGAAATTGGGGAGGACAAAGCCTGTTTCCCCGGGGCGGCGGCGGGACCGGTTTTTCCGGTCGTCACTCAAAGAGCATGGCTGGGCAATTGATGATGCCGCTGTCACGGTTCCCCGTCTACGCCGCGCCGTCGAACGTGGATCCTCGTATCGCACACGGAATGTCACACTATGTTTGGCGGCATAAAGACAAATCCCTTTCTCGCCACGAGCATTTTCTATACTTTTCTGCTTTTCTGCTCAGTTATTGTGCTGTACAGTTAGCGTATTTTATTACAGGACATATTGATTGCAAAATAACGCTTCATTGCAGCATATAAATTGCGAAATTTGGTATTGTTACAGCCGTAGTCATCTTTAGGGCCAAGCCATGTGCGCCTTGCTGTCTTCCCGGCTTTTCCACGGTGCATGAGTGCTCTTACATGGCTCTTTCAGAAACTCACATGGACGGTAGCGCTACTTTCCCTCAATGTAATATTTAGAAACTCTGTGCGTTTACCTCTTTCGCCGGATCTCCACGACTGAGAAACGAGATGGCGCTACCAGTGCAATAGTTTAGAAAGCGGCCTGATTCGTTTTGTTGTCGCTGCAGACGATGCTAATATGCGACTGTTTTTTTTACTGATTCAGGCAAGTACCCCAAAGAAATGTTGTGTAATACATTTCTGCCGACCGAATGACATTTCGGTGCCAAATGTCAGCTCGAACATTTCACCGGTCCTGCTTTGAGGTCCATTCGACGGCGCACGTTTAATTGCGGAATACGCTGTGTGTTCAGAATTATGCAGGAAGAAAAGAATTTAGGAGTGTTCGTTTCGTCGCATTTTTTGGCGCCGGACGTGGGGGCTCCCTCAACTAGTTGGCCGCCGTCTCGGAGAGCTTCCGCATGCTTAGCAGGACGACGGCGCTGTTATATATATATGGTGGCTAGACCGCTGTGTGAAACCGTATGCCTGTCAACGCGCCGCGAGAACACAGCGGCGCCTTCGGGGAATGTTGCACGGCGCCACCGTTCCCGTTGCTGAGGGCACCACTGACGTAGGTGCCGAGGCGCCCGGGTACGAATGTCGGCGCGACGCGTGCTGCGCAGCGCCGTTATCCACTCGTTGGATAACTGCCACTTAACATGAATCCTGCCTATTCATTATATCCTACTTGTGAGGCCGACTCGCTGTATGCATAACAAGTGATCACTATACACGCTGGACACTAACGCTATGACGTTTTATTTGACGCAGTTTCATGCAGATGCGCGCAGGGCTTGAAACACTACGAGTCGGCCCAGCCAGTTTCCCGTTCGCGTCAGTGGAAAGCGGAAAAATCATACTGATAGTACGCTGAGGTAAAATAAAGTTCAGGAACAAAGGCACCAGTATTTATTTACGTATTCCACAACAGGAGCTGTGCCACAAAAAGAGCACCTACTTTACAGCTTCATGTTTTTTCTTGACAGTGGTTTCTGAATGAACAGTGGCTTATACAATTCCCAAGCAGCACAGGTAATTGGTCCAACAATGGAAAAAGATGGTTTCACACTCGGCCCTTTGTAGGACCAGCATTTGTCAGTACATCTGCAATATTGGGCCGATTACCTGTACTGCTAGGGAGGTCATTCTTGTCTGTCATTGCAGAGCCATAGTTCACCAGCAGTGGTCTGATGAATATCTTCTGGCCGCAAGTTGAGCAAAACATTGACGGTGACTGCTGTGACTGGCAGGGCACCTCAGCAAGTGTGATTTGCAGATGACTGGAACTGCTGCGTCGGTCAGCTTCTTCAGTGGCGTCTGAAGTCGAGAATTTTCTTTCAAGCCTGCCTCCACAAACAGCCGCAGCGTGTCGAAGATATAGAGCAACTCCTCAGGTGGATAAAGCAGCTCACCTCTGTCCTGCTGTCGTTTGAACAGCTCCAGTGCTTGAACAGTAGGTGACTTTGTTGTGAGCAAACAGCACGGCTCACACTCCATATGCTCATGTATTACACGAGCTGTGTAGCCACCTGCATAGGCAGCAGCAGACAGCGGCAAGGCACGCAGAGTGGCAGGGACATGCGGCAAATTTAAGCGTTCCAAAACGTCCAAATCAGCCGCTGGCAGTTTATTATATACTGCTGTCAGGTGCACTTAGCCTTGCGGTCTCAAGTGCAGACGTATGTTTAACCTCACGATTGAGCACGTTGCTGTGCTCGGATGTCGCGGCAATTCCAGTTTTCAAGACTTCTCTAGTCCTGATATTAGCGCACGTCG
This sequence comes from Amblyomma americanum, assembly GCA_030143305.2. Lineage (NCBI taxonomy): Eukaryota > Metazoa > Arthropoda > Arachnida > Ixodida > Ixodidae > Amblyomma > Amblyomma americanum. The sequence goes on from JARKHS020033791.1 coordinate 24,002, forward strand.
AGTTGGTCGTTTCTTCCCAGTTACCGCCTCAGGATTCCAAACTGCGCCTCGATCGGATCACTGCTGAATGTTCTAGTTAGTACAAAGCAGAGGTTCTCTTCAGATAAGAGATATCGAATGCATGCAGCAGTTGAGTACGTTGCGAGCAGAACGGCCTCGCACGTTTCGGCTGTGAAGAAGCGACGAGCATAAGGGGCATCTTTGTTTAGGTTGTCGATGTATGGCGGAAACAGTTACTTCCAGCCATTCCAGCCTGTCATGTTTAAAGTCAAAGTGCCTGACGTCAGCAAACCTCTGCTCGATATGTTGGCGCTCGTTGCTGTGTCGTCTAGTGGGAACCGCTGATAGATATCCTTCATAAACACTATCGTTGGCCCCGCATAGGCTGATGATGGATGGCAACTGTGTCGTGCTTGCACTTTCAAAAACTCCAAAACAGATGTAATATTGGGAGCAAGCACTTCGACAGCTGTTTTTCCATTCACTTTTTTTAAATATTATTTGGAAAAACATTTCTCTGGTTAGGTTCCTCACAGGTTTAATATCCACTCTTTCTGCATCTCATATGGTTTCTTCAAGTCAGATGATGATACTTCTCCCTGCTTCCCTAGCTCGCGTGCAAGAAACTGTGAGCGAATATTCTTCAAAAAGTGGCAATAATCAAAGCTTAGAAACAACAGCCGATCAGGATTGCATGGATGCTGTATCCAGTACGAGAGGAATCCACAGGAGATGTCCTTCATGGCGCTCACGTTAGCTTTGTGGTTGTCGCTTACAAGGCGCTCCACCTAGACGCCTACATCTCTGACTTTAGTGAAAACACATTGCACCATTTTTTATTTTTTCTGAAGCTTAGAAAAAAATCCATTTTGTCGAAAATAAATTCACACAGGCAATGAGACAAGGATAATAAGAGACAAGAATGCAAATGTCCCTTACAGAATGTTAGATGTGCTTGAGAGAGGCCCAAAGTACGGCATTCAACCAGTTGTGCCTGCCCATGAACTGCTCTCCACAAACAGGAACACTGCTGTGAATGTAAAACGAGAAAACCAAGAACGACGTTTGTTGGAAGGAGTGGACTGCCTCAAAAGGTGTGTTACGACTGCTGTGACTAGTAGACTGGGACGTGATGTCAATCATGTTAAGTCTTTTTTTTTTAAATAATGAGCTCTGTCTCCTTCAGTCTGACAAAGATGGCAGGTTTGTGGTTTATGAAAAGAAGGGTCTTTACAATGAAAAAGCATTGCAAGCGGTAGACAAGAATTTTATTGCCATTAAAAGGGCGTCTGTCATAGTTAAACTAAAGTCATTAACTTTTGTAGCGCCCTGCAACTGCCGAAGTCGGCCAATGACATAGCGAAAAATAAACGAAACTCTCAGTTTTCTTTACTGCTGAAACCCACAAACCTGACATACAGTTCCAGATTACAGTGTGCGAAAATTGTTCCTGTCAGCAAAATGTTAGCCGTTTCTTGCAAAGGAAGCTTAACTTTCTGAAACTGGACGACCCTTTTCGGGTAAAGAATTCGCTGGAGGTTGTGTGTTTTTTTAAAACACATCCAGAAATTAGATCCGCATTTTCTTTAGACATAGAGGATTTATTTTATTCCGTCCCGCATGCTGAGCTGCTGGCGTCTCTTGTGTCGTGTGTTGAAGGCACAGGTGAAATGGCCTTCCGGGATGGTGCCGGTATGTCTATGGAGAATTTTTTGAATTTATTGGAGCGATATCTTAAGGTCAGTTTTATCGTTTTTAATCAGCAACCGTACTCACAGAGAAAAAGTATATGTAGTGGTTCATGTGTTGCCCCTATCTTATGTGGTATTTTTTTAGCTGCTTTGGACAATGAACTTGCGCAGTTAATTGGAGGACCTGTTTTCTAAATTTTTAGATGTGTTGACGATTTTCTTATCCTTTTATCTACTGGTTTTGAAAATTCTTTTGAAGCTAATGTGTCTAGGATTTTAAGTGTTTTAACCTCAAAGGTCGTGGCCTAGTTTTTACGCATGAAGTCCCAACGGAGAAAAAACTGCAATTTTTATACCCATGCTTAAAGTTCCGGGAGGACCATTCATGCTGAGGTTACTTTTGCCGTACTAGGAGGGAACTGTCGCCCTTCAATACGGCGTATTAAAAAATTGTGAAGCGCGCCATCGCCTCTTTATGCTTTGAGTCCTCGCTTTCAAAGTCTTGTCCGCGCCAAATGCACGAAAGCTTAAAAAATCATATTGACCGCCTTTTGGCTCCTGTCTTCCCCTCGATGGTGTGGACTGCCTTCGCTGAAACCCTGCTCAAAAAAAAGAAAAAACGCTGCAGCAGCCCAAAGAATCCGGAAGGAGGGGACCCTGCGGTAAAACCAGAAGTTATGCCTTATGTGCACAAAGTGTCACACAATCTGAAGGAGGTGGCCAACAGACACAAGGTACCGCTAGGTTTTCCAGCCCCAAACAAGTTGAAGAAACTTATACCCCTGATTTGTGGCACTGAGCGCCCTTGGTGCAGTATAAATCATCAGCGTACCTTCATCCGCGGTATGGAAGGAGTGGGGTACGAGACACCCCTGACCTATCTATGTGGTTGTGCTTGTGCAATAAGCAGTTGGAAGTTGGCGCCAGTCTGTTGTCTGCTTGTCTCTTTTGTCTTTGTGAATTTATTTGCGCCAAGGTGGATTCTTTCCAAGCTTAAAAATAAATGCTGAACCAATTGCAACTAGCCCAGCAACATGCCTTACTGAGATATTACATCAGTCTGGACAGATGTGCACCATTTCAGTCGTTTAGCAAAAATGTTTGATGCTGGAATTCTGTATGGAGTAGACAGACCGTCAGTTACAAAATATAGCAGAGAATTTGCCAGTACAAGATTGCCGTCAAGATCGGTGGCCACACCGATGTCCACATGGCCAGTTATCTCTGTAGCCATGGTTTGATTCGCCTCTCATCGACGATGAGAGAACATACTCTTGACTGTGGTGATACAAGTTTGTCAAGCTCAGGTTTTAGCCGGGGTTGCACCAAGGCACTAGATCCCGTGTCTCCAGAAGTACTTCCAATGAAGTTCTGTAGCGTGTTCCTCCTTGGAAGCTTGAACAATCTTTTCTTTCGGATATGCTCATGGGCCTTTGAGGAATGATGCATATAGGTACAGTCCCGAGTATATAAAAATTAGCACACACGACGGAGCACCGGGGCGCCGGAATGACAACTTGTAGCTGGCAAAGGATAGGGTTAATTGGAGAGTCATTGGAGAGGCCTTTGCTCTGCAGTGGGTGTAGTAAGGCTGATGATGATGATCCTTTGGGCGGCGGTTCAAGAGGAATGGAGCAGGCTCCAGGCTCTTCCTGACCTTGCAAGCAGCCGATTTGGCTCCTTCCTTGAGTGCCTTCAAAGCGTTGTGGGGGTTGGTGGGACCTATGCAGGCCATTAGTGCAACGACGTGTTTGCCTGGCATCACGACAGCGAGATGGGTATCCGCCTTGCTTATTTTCCTGAATTGATGGGATATTGATCCTGTTAATATCGTTACTATACACTTTCCGAACAAAGTGACTTGTGTGATTTAGTTGCATCGGGAAAATAAACTCTGTCTGTTTTTCGAGCTTGTGTAATACTGGCTAAAAGCAGCGCTATCATCTATTGTTCGTGCGAGTTCATTTTGACAAACCATCACGGACATAAAAAAACAGTAATAAAAAAGAAGCAATCTTTTCTCATGATAACCGAGCCAAAATAAATGCCGCATGCACAGTCACGTAGGGTCGTCACTTCCACGCTCGGGCAATGGCACACTTGATAAACTTACTTCCTGCCGTCCCCCCGTCCCCCCTATGCTACAAACGTGGAAACGGCCCGATAGGCAAGTCTGCCAACCGCAGCGCCGCTTGTTAAGATATACAAATTCTGATCTCCAGTGATTTGTGCTAATATTTTTTTGCTCGGGACTAGTTTAGTTTAGTTTATGGGGGTTTAACGTCCCAAAGCGACTCAGGCTATGAGAGACGCCGTAGTGAAGGGCTCCGGGAATTTCGACCACCTGGGGTTCTTTAACGTGCACTGACATCGCACAGTACACGGGCCTCTAGAATTTCGCCTCCATCGAAATTCGACCACCGCGGCCGGGATCGAACCCGCGTCTTTCGGGCCAGCAGCCGAGCGCCATAACCACTCAGCCACCGTGGTGGCGTTTTTGCTCGGGACTGTTCAATGCAGTGTCGCACTACGTCTTCCGACCATGTTGGCATTTTTCGCTTGAAATTGACGTCTTGGTTTAGCAGTAATAGTGCAACAATATTTTTTTTTCTTCAGCTTGTTCCCGGATATATACCATATCACCAAAATTACACTCTTCTTTAAGCCTTTTCAGCTCCATTCCATATTAGTGTAGCGCTGTGCGAAGCCCATCTATTTCTTTCTTTAGGTCTCTCTCCTGCCTCATTCAATTCATTCTCTCCACTCTCTCAATTAAGGTTGGAAGATCTGATGTAAACGTGCGTTTTGTCGGCGCGAACCAGAAATACTTTATCTTGATTTGTACAGATGCCTCCTGAATGCTGTTGCGTCACTTCAAAATAGTTGCCACTTGCAGTAGCAGATGGTTCAGCGACCTTACTATCAACATCAAACAGTGGCACTTCAACGCTCGTGGTTTCGTCGTGCTTCTTACGTTTTTTGAGGGACTCATCTTGGCCGTGGTGGGCTTCCAAACCTGATGGTTTTCTTATTCTTACACTGTTCCCTTCCAACAAAGTTCGGGGTTGCAAGTATTAGAAGTAGTCTGTGAACACTGATGGCACAACTCCCTTCTTCAGACAGCGCCTTTGACCTTCTGCGAAGCCTGATTGTTTGAAATGTTTGCTGCCTACCCTTGAATAGTCTGAGGTGCTGTTCGGGACCCAGTCGTCTCTTCGTATTGCTATCAGCCACTGGCCACGCAGAGCAGCTTGGGCGGGGATCTCATGGAAGGAAATGTCTGGCTCCTTCCTTTTGCTGTCAGGCCGGCACATGGTGCACAGCAGTATGCCATTGGCATCTGTCAAGAGAGCAGTATTTGACTCAATCTATTCCTTTCAATAATTCAGCGCTTCGTTTAAAAAGATAACTTCTTTTCAAACTTGACAAACAAGGGAAAGTAAATACGCATTGCATCCTTCGGTTTCACTAACTTGAAAGTAGCCATCGTGACATTGGGTAAAGGTTGTGTTTTCATTTTATCACCGAATTACGCAATTAGCCTGTACACTAGAAAAAAACCGTGTTTCGAAGCACATGCACGGCAGCTGGGCAGAGAAGAAATATAGTACCACAGTCCAGAAAATGCACGTGCACATCTATTGTTATTGCAGTACTGACGCGTATTAAACAGTTTCTGATGCTGTCATTATTTTTCACAGGCCTCAATGCGACTCAGCACGAGTTTAACGTTTTGCGATGTGAGGCCCGTTTCACATGCCGCGACTCGAACGAAAATAGTCGGTTTAGTTAGTGACGCCGCAGTGTGGTTTCCGGTCAGTGCTTTCCCATGCAACGCGTAGCCAGCGAATTCGGTCGGAGGGATAGGCAAGGATGCTTGATGTTTGCATAATAGGCAACCCATGACTAAACGCGACAGAATCGGTGCACGAGATGTGTTGATGATGTTAAAAACACCGTGTTTTTAAATGCGAGGCAATACTTCGTATGTCTTGATTAGAATAAACAGCTTCGCTTCCCACGTGGCCGCACGTCCCACGCCGTCTCGGCGTTCCCCATTGGTCAGTCACAGAGCGGACGCACCGACGCTGCGACCGAATACCAACCGGACGGAACACGATCGCAAGCAGCCTGCAGCTAGACCGACGGCCCTCCCCAGTCGCAGACGGGCAGAATTTGCAGCGTCGCAGTCGAAAATCGCATGCATGTGAAACGGGCCCAAGAGAACCACATAACGATCGCTGGAAAGATAAAACAAAACTGGAACAACTTGACTCAATGCTGGAATCCTGGAGCATCCGAAGGCACAAAAAAAGTAGAGCCAACACCTTGCAAAACCGACGTTCGACTGGGGACGACGTCGCCCAAACGTCGCTGTCGCCATCTCTCGGCAGCGACCGAATTAACTTCTTTCTGAAGGGAGGAGCAGCGCACCGCGGAGCGCGGAGTTGCCAGGCGCAGAAGCTAGGGAACACGTGACTTGAGTATTTTTGTTTGTAATGCAGCTTGGAGAGGGAGGGCGCCTCCTCTCAGAAGGAAACGTAAATGTAGAATGACTTGAACGCTCAGTCAGAAGGTATTGGAATCGCATAGAAGTCCATCCTTGCATTAAGAAAGTAATTCAAATAAAAGCCGAAAGGAATACTATCGGGGCTTTGTTATTAAGCGAAGTGTACTCAGAATACGCGACGCGCATTTTTCTGTGCCCCAGCGGTCGTCCCCAAGACAGGACGGAGCGTTGCTGTGAGAAGTAAGGCTGCACGTCTGCCTTGTGACTCCATCAGAGCAGAGTACTCAAGTCTTGTGAGAGGTGTACCGTGATCAATAAGACGGCACCTCCGGAGCGAGGCGTTCGCGCTGACCTCCGCCATTGCTCGTATTGGGTTGATGGGCACATAATTTTTGGTAGTGGGGGACGGTCTGGTGCTGTCCCCCGTGTTAACAAATCAAAAGATAGATGCGGTTTTATTACTATTCATGGTGTAAGAATATCTTAAGGCCCAACTCGATGGACAATTCCGAGGCGTACACGCGAAGCGCAGGAGCGTCTGGAAAACCGGTCTGCGCATGCGCGAGGAGGGCGCAGATATGTGGCAATGTCAGATATTTGCGCCGGAAGGGGCTCGTCGGTTTCTGACCGACGTGCACCAATGCGAGCGCAGCTCTCCCAACATCCGGTACGGACTTTTTCGCGCCACATCCGCGGTTTCGCTTGGTTCACCTATGGCTGCGGCGATGTCTGAGGTTATAAATAACGAACTACTCATTGCTGCTGTAGAGAGGCGGCGGTCGCTTTGGCTGGCAAGCGACAGGCTGCGTAAAAATAAGAACGTGAAAGCAGCACTTTGGAGAGAAGTGGCGGAGGATGTACTACCGGGAGCACCAGGTAGGCATACACTTCGCTCATGATGAGCACTTCATGGTTGAAATGTGCTTGAAACTTTTCGCGCCACAATTGTGCAGAAAGCGTGGACCTTGTACAAAAGCGCTGGAAATCGATGCGCGACACATTCCGCCACCTGTACAGGGCACGTCAGTTGGGGCGGAAGAGCGGCGCTGGCGCGGACGACATCGGGCCCACGGACTTCGTGTGGGCACATTACGAGCAGCTGTTGTTTCTCAGGGACACGATGGTCACCAGGCCGTAAGTTCATCAATATTTTTATTCCCATAACGAGCTGTTCGCTTTAAGGAACACAAGCAGTGCCGTCGTTTGCCGTGGTGGGAACGCTGCATGCGTGAAGCAAGCGCTATTTGACGTGATGCGATTACATCCGAAGCGAACGTGTTCTTGATGCAGGACTTGTTGCAAGAAAATGCGGCATATTCTGTGGCAAAGCTGCAGCTGAGCGTGGTGTTGGCAATTGCTCCAGGTCATAAATCCAACGCAAAGTGTGCAAATGCACCCGACACAACCACCTTGTTGCTGCTTGCGCCGCTGAGCAAGCAGAATGCCGAGCCGCCGTGACATTGGCGGGAGCTAACGATAGGTGTATGAAAATCAGGCACTTTAAAAGTACGCAGACTTCATATGCTGTCTTAATTGCTCAGTATTGTCTATTTTTAAACAGGCATTTTAAACAAGCATCTTGTGTTGCTTACTGGGCTTTTCATGCAACTTGCATGCCACTGACGTCCACACATTAAAAATGAAATCTCGGCATTTATTTCAGCCACGAGAGTGTTGGAAGTTTACAACATAACAGGTGGAATTTTGGCTACTGTTATTGGATGAATTCTTCCTTTCCGTGTTTGTTTTTTTATAACTTATATATGAGGTATTATTTTCATCCCCAGGTGAAAAGTCTGTCAATTTGATTGTTTTCTAATGATATCTTGTGGTTTCAGAAGGAAGCCTTCTGGTTTGCTGCTGGTTGAAATAGCCCCTGTAGGGCACCAACCATTTTTTGACTTTAATTCACTGGTCCCAAAAGGAAGCCTCTGGTTTGCTGCTGGTTGAAATGGTCCCTGATGGGAGCTTCTGGTTCTGAAGTGAGATCTACTGGCTATTACTGAACTTTTTATTGTTGGATTTACAACTTTTTTCTGTTGTATATGTTGTAATGGTGTTCCTCAATGCACAAAATTTTTCATCAAAATCTCTTCGAGGTTTTCTGCTATACATTGCATAAATAGTGCTGAAGTTTAATAAGAAAGCTATGTTTATTAACTAGCTGTTCCCCACAAACACCTGTGAGATGCCCTTAATGAGGGAGTATATAAGCATGATCACATAGTAAGTTTCAACCAATGTGAGTGTAAGTTATGTGTATTGCCGTGCTTTGTTGTTGGCCTTGTTGGCACTCAATTGTTATGATTAAAGCTGCGTGTTCTCACTATAGGCAGATCTGTATGGTCCTGCAGGGCAACGCATTTTAGTGTAGGTTGCTTCTGTTGTCCTGAATTTTTGGAGTGTGTTTATTGTCATTAAGCAACTCTTTCAAACATTTTGTAACTTGTCAGAAAGGGATGAAATCTAAGGACATATTACACGGATGGTTTATCCAAGTAAATGTTCGCGCTATCAGCAGTTACTGGTTCCAGCAGCTACAGGGAATGGACCAATAAACCATTTGAACTGGGACAATAAAGACTCCCATTTGGACATTTTCACCGCAGTCCTATCTCACACTTGTAGATGCTTGTAAAGACATACCTGCAGCTCATGCTATTCTATTTGAAAGGATACCCTGTTGCTCAGATTCCAGTTCATGATCAGGAATGCCAGGTGGCGGAAATAAATGCACAGATTTCATTTTTTATTTGTAGCTATTATGTGGTTGTGCAAATTAACATGCCAACCAATTGTATTGAAACTGTTCCCTCGCCATGAAATGCACGTGGCAGGCCGTGTGGATACGTTCAGCCAAACAGAAGTGCTGAAAATATGTTTGAGGGCATATCAGCTCCATTATTAATGAAGAAAATGGGACAATTGGGAATTCACAACAACACTTTTATGATGCAATGATCACAGCTTGACTCTTGGCTGCTTAAGCAGTAAGTGTAGATCATGTTCAAAATATCACAAAGCAGCATGACCAGAAATAAGATCAACACCTTCAGCCTTACTTGCCTGTACACTTCAAATACAAAGCCCTCACAGTGAAATACTGTTAAAATGAAGAACTAGCATATGAGTTAAGACCAAGAAACACAGCAAATGGCACTGTAACATACAAAATATATTGCACATTGAAAGAAAATAACACCGCTTTGCACTGACTGGAAGCATTTAACACATCTAATATGCGACTCCAACACAAATGCTCAACATACACTGTGCACACAAAAGGCCTCATGAAGGTTCCATGTTTATGCATATTCATGTAGGAAAATTTTACGCTTTATGTGTACAAAAGGAACACCACTGTTTGCAATGTGCTTTGTACATTGCAGATAAAATGTTTTTTTTATCATGTGCACTCTCACAGCTAAGATCTACGCGAGATTCCGTGGCACCAAACAAGAGACCAAGGCACAAGTGCTCTTTACTTCCTTGTTTCGCGCTATGGAACGGCACGTGAATTACCCACTAGCCTGAACCCTCACACTTCTAAGCTAAGGATCATAGGCAATGTTACCAGTGGTTCATCATTATTCACTCAAACACTCACTGCTTAATCAATCAGACAGGAGTGCCACGTTAAAGTGCAGATTTCCTGCAGCTATACAGATACTGTATAGACAAGCCAAGGAGCTGCATAATATGCTTAATGTGTAAGACAACTACTAAGTGCAATCAATGAACCTGCATATTTTATTTTCCATACAATGTGAACCAACTCCACACATATAGTTCTTTGGGTCACCACTATGCATATGTAACTCACATGTATCAGATTTTGTTTCATATAACTTCCAGTTGACAGGAACGTCTTCCTGCAACCAAGCAGTTGAAAAATGGCAGCACTTGTGTTGCATTAACTGCTCACCAAAACCTCAGAGGGTAGCACAAACACTGTGTCACCTTTATACTACTGTTATGGTAGTCTTCATGAAGAGGTCAGTAGTAGTAATGCATAGCAAAAGCAGCTAAAAGATGAAGGGGTGCAGTGCACGAAACAAAAAATTTGGGCACATAAGTAGGCAAATGGCTTAGAGCAGTTTAAAAATTTTACAATAATGTATACAGGACTTTACAAGATAAAAATGCAAAAAAGCTAGGATATACAAGACAGTATGCTCAAAAAATAGTATGCAAGACACACGAGGGAACAGCATATGAGGATGCCACAGTATGTACAGCTGTCATGAGCCAGAATAGGGTCAGCCCGTTCTGCAAGTATCATTGCATGACTTCAAAATAATGAATGAATGTAAAAACACTCGTTAAACGTATATCGAAACATGCTTGCAAAAAGTGACTTGAAACACGCAACTTCATGGTGCATATACATGTACACTCTCATATACAGGACGTCAGGAAACTACAGGCAGCAATTAAGGGAGCCAGGTCCAAATGTCGTGCCAGGGGCAAGCAGTACGCCGGCGTACCAGCACAACAGTGCCCCAGAGCCATCAGAGACCATCATTGAGTTGGAGGAGTGGCGCCTGGACTGCGCATCGCAGGCGTCACTCGTGCACGAGGTGGTGACTGACGAGCCACTGCCATCACGCCACGAGTCGCTGCAGTCACGCCACAAGTCACCTGCGTCGAGCCAGTCGGTTCCATCCCTCCAGGCACCTGTTGGCTTGCTGGAACAAGAGGCATCAGTGCTGCAGTCATCAGCGCCTAGACAGAACAAGCGAAAGAGGAGAAGAGAATGTGCTGATGATGCTCTGGCTGAACACGTCGGAAAACTCGCAGATGCACTGCAGACCTGTGACGGACATGACGAGTACGACCAATTTTGTCTTTCAATGGCCAAAATGATGAAGCGCGTGAACAAGAATCAGCAGATTGACCTGCGCGTCAAGCTGCTACAAGTTTTTAATGAATTTACTTTTGAATGAAGTTGCACTGTTTGGCATCTTTCTTTTGGCTCTAGAATATGCTTAAAATGTGACACCAAAATAGTAACATTTATGCCACAGTGTGAAATTACGATGCGCGAGAGATTTTGGTCAGGAACATATGCTTGATTATGTGCCTGACACAGGCTATGGGATTCACGAGTATAGACAATTCCTTTACGCCAAAGAAAGAACAGAGGCCGTGCTTTTGATTGCCTAAGCACATTATGCGTAAAGAGGCGTCAATCTGTTGCGCAAGCCTCACAAAATCGCTTTCACTAGCTTTATTTTGTTCCTTTTCAGTTCACTTTCGTCAAATTCGGACTGTCCTTGGCTGCATTTGCTTGCTTTCTTTTCTTTTTAAGTTCTCGGGTGCTACAACCCGGCCTTCCTGTGCCGTGCACCTGCATTGCTAGGGGTTCCCTACTCTTTTGGCCACGTCTTAACCATTTTGTTTTTGTTCTGGTTTCTCCAGTTGTGACTTATTGCTTTTATCTGACTTCTTTTTTTTCTTCGCATTTTTCAGAATATGTTTTTGAGCATTTAGCACTGTTTCGTTTGCCTTAATTGGTTTCAGCACTGTAAGCAACAGCTGCTCCGGTCTCTCTCGCCCTTTCATTTTTTATTTTTTGAGAGGACCATTACAAGGCTTAAAGGGTAGCATGTGCATTTCGCCGAACCATTACACAACTATGTGTCGAAATGCTTCTTCTCAGAATGTAGAACTCAAGCTTTACAAACCTCAATGCTATTGCCAGTCGCTCGCCTGGCTCCAGGGGCTCTCTCACAACATGCTGCCGTGTGAGGTCTGGCAAAACAAATCCCAGCACTTCGTCAAACAGCACTGGAGTCATCCGGAAAAACTTCCGGAAAAATTCATGGTCACCTTCACGCATGCGACGCATCTGTAGAGGGAAAATATGTGGTTTGTTATGCCAACAAGTAAAAACCAGACAGCATGACTGCAATACACTGTGATGCGCTATTACAGCACAACTATTGTGGGTGGTTTCTGTGACTGAATGAAGCAGCCTTGTTGTGTACAGTGTCTGTGAAAAGTCTTCAGGGTCAAAGATTTTCATTTCAGCCGCACAGTGGAGATATCATGATGCTATTAAAGTCCAAAGGGCATTGAAATGCTAGGTTTCTTCTGATTGGAGAGAAGCTTACTTCTTGAATTCTTCACTACAAGAAGCATTCAAGGGACATTGATTGCACAAGTGAAAGTTGTGGCCTGACGACCTGACAGCGTGGGCATTCTATATATGCCAGCTGAGTTATTGAACTTTTCAAAGCTGCATCTTGTCAATGTCAGTGCTGCCCTTCTGCCTCACTAGCTTTATTATTTCAAAGTTGCATCTCTGCGATGCAGGCACTACATTTCTGCACGAGCAGTGCAGAAGCAGCCAATTTTTCATGCCCCTTGGTTCTCCTGACACTGTTTTGCAATAGCGATGTGCCCCAGAGACCACCGAGAGGAGCCCCAACTTTCGAAGACCGCGCTTATTCGTCAGTTGCCAATGTTCGAATACACTGACGTGAAACTCCTTTGCCTTTTTTATGTATCTCTGTTGGCAACGAAGAACTTTGGAGCGTACTTCATCCGAGTTGCTTCACATCTCCAACGGTGGATGATAGTTGGCCTCCAAGTGGAACTCAATGCTTTTAGATAGATAGATAAAGAGGAGGAGGAAAAGACAGGGAGTATATATATATATATATATATATATATATATATATATATATATATATATATATATATATATATATATATATATATAAATATATATATATATATATATATACACACTCTTGAAAGCGTTGAGTTCCACTTGGAGGCCAATATCATCCACCTATATATATATATATATATATATATATATATATATATATATATATATATATATATATATATATATATATATATATATATGCACTAAGTGCCTAGCATTCAGTTCAGATGGAACATGACTGCTATTTTAGTCCCATCAAACAGCAACTACCGGCACTGCAGTTCCACCTGTACCAAAGCCTCCATTCCTTTTTGGCACTAACCCCTCCCACCCACTCCCGCTGTTGAATGTCACTTCTTATGTTAACGGTATGTGTGGACACCACTACAGAACATTAAAACATGTATGATGGCGTATTGGTAGCTGGCTTTTTTTTCTTAACCATTACACCTCAAATCCAAGCAGTTATGTTTGTTTCAGTTTGGGTTCGTTGTCACAGAGTGGCAGTTGCTGTTCATTTTGGACACAGCTACAACAGCGGCGAACTTTTCTTTCTCACAGTGCACAGCCGACAATGTACCTGCTGCTGGAATTCCGTCCGCACGTACCACTGCACAGTACCACAAAATGTAGCAATATTTGCTGTTGCGTGGCTTTAACCTGTTAGCTAGATCACGTCCGCTGTCGTTACGGGACCTATAAGTGACTGCACAGTGTAGACGCAATCAAACCATTGATGATATAGCCCCACGGGACAAAGCATTCTTCTTTGCACAAGGTGCAGTCAAAGGCACATTTTCCAAGCAGATTAATGCAGAGAAGCCGACCACCAGACCAGGGGGAAAGGATCTCTGTACCCAGTGTATCATAGTGGGTACCCGGCGGCACTGGCGACCGAACTGCGCGCCTACGGCATAGGGGTCGGATGTTTTAACCACTAAGCCGCCGAACTGTTGCGCTAAATGTCTTTTCAATACTCTACACGGACCTTTTACACTTACAGAGGAAACGAAGATACTTACCGTAGGGTGATATCGGCCTTCTTGCCTGCGCGCCACGAACACGGGCCGAACCCACCAGCGGTGCCTCCTCCGCTGGCGACGCTCCTGCCTCCTCCTCACAATGAGCTGAAGTGCTGTTCTTATCACAAGCAGTAAAACTCGTCTTCGTGCACACATCGCTGGCATTATTGCAAATAATGATGCTTGGAGGGGAGCGCAATACCGAAGAGCTGAACTGGGATCCAAGCGATGCTATGTCGATGGTGCTGCAGATTACGCTAAACACCGAAGAAAACTGCGAGGCGATGTGTGCGCGTTTGCATAAAAACCTATTGTGCAAACTACAATTCAGTTTATAAATAGATTTACTTCTCCTGCCGCTTTAAAAAGCTAAACGCTTCAAGTGGCAGTCGAAAAGTTTCGGCCGATTTTAGCCTATGCAGTCTAGCAACGATACGGCAGCGCGAGCGATACGCGAGCACAAGCGCGCGCCAGCAACTGGCCATGGAGATTCGCACCGCTTTCGACGTCCGTCGCGGCGCGCCGCTAGGCGCGTAGGCGCTTCGCGTGTACGCCTCGGAAGTGTTCATCGAGTTGGGGCTTAAGGCACAGCAACCACAGCCGGAACAAGATGTGCACTCGAGCACTATCCTTCAGAAGTAGCAGCCATGCAGCTCGAGGATTGTATTGTAATGTTCCTTAATGTCTTTATGTAATGTTCTTATGTAATGCCCTAACCCAGGGGCCTTTAAGGGTAAATGAATAATGATGAGTGCAGCCGACAAGCAAGACAGCCGTCCTGGTGGAAACAGCAACAAGTTCACCCTATACCAGCCCACCAGCAGTCAATGAGCAAGGAGATGGCGCCGCTCGCCAGGACACTTCGATACTCTACCGGGCCGTGTACGCACATCGGATCCAATGGCATCGTGACACAAGAGGAAAAAAGAGACCTAACAGAAAATACGACTGCGCGGCGCACAAAAGCAGACCTGATTTCTCAACTAACATCAACTCTTCGTCTTAACCACGAGAAGTTGACGTCCGCAAATAAGCCTCAGTGCCAGACAAGAATTTGAAGCCAGAATTCCGAGTGGCTCATGTGTAAGGGCTGGACGCATTCTAAACAAATGTAGCCCAGCAAGGGCCGCTACACATGCAAGACCTACAAGTGGCTCCTAGGCTTCCTCAGTTTTCCCCTCGGGCAAATCCTTGAGGGTAAGCAGCACCGAATCGAATAGCTCAAAAGCTTCTTCCACAACACATTCCTCGCCCATGGTGAAAGCTGACAGCCTTTTCGAAGTGTCGGAGACCAGTTCCCACCTGACCAGTAACCTGAAAGTGCAACTGCATTCATCAATCGCGAAAGATGAGCCACCTGTAAAAGTCAATATGCAACCGGTTCACTGCAGTTTCGGGTTGGGTTCCGGATTTACACTGCTGTTTACGAGCCATATAAGACGCGACAGAAGCGGTTTTTTAGCAAGAGGAACCGTACGAAAGCAGAGGCGTAGAAAACGGAAGAATATCGTAGAAATGGTGCTTTGTTTCCCGAAACAACATGAAGCAGCTAGGTTGACAACTAGCTTATTCAAGCTAGCGAACCAGACAAAGGTGGAAAGGGCCTATGTCAAAGCAACAGCGCATGCTACTTCTGAGAACCGTGGCAAACTACCATCCCGCAGTCGTATAGGTATTTACTTGTGATTGTGATTGTTATTCAGTTTTGCGAAAAATCATGTCCCACTAATGTTCGAGCATATGCTGAAGTACAAAGGAATATATGTGTGTTTTTTACCGCTTTTACTGAAATCTGCGGAGGAAAATAGGGAACCCTTTTGTAATGTTACTGCTGGCCAGTGAAGAAGTATCTTGAAAAAAAAATTTCGGGCCGCATTAAACCTCGTTTCCACTGACCGCATAGAACCCCATCAAAGACTCGCACATAACAGGATTAACTGTAAAGCGTGGCACAAGTAACTCGCCTCTGCACGCTTCGTAGTTTTTGCAGTGCTACTCAGATGGAGTGCACATATAATGAAGCACACCAAACATCAGGGTAGGAGGAGTCCCTCCAGAATTATTTTTCAGTTCTTCCCCATATCATACTCTCACACATCCACAGCGTATGCTCCGAGTATGGCCTGATTATCGCATAACTGTGGAAGCAAAAAGAACGCAACGGCAAAACTTTAGTGCAGCAGTCGACGTTTTGCTGAAAGATAGTGTTCCTCAGCGAGTGAAAACCACAAACGATTCCTTAGGCCCGTATCACATGCTGCGAATTTTGCCGCACCGACACAGCGAATTCGGTGCCGCCGCTGAAGCCGCAATGCAATTGCCGCTGAGTCATTTCACATGCAACGCAGAACCTGCGAATTCGTTCGGTTGTGACAATAGGGTTGCTAGATGTCTGCTTATCCAACGTGTGAATAAATGCGGCAGTATTACAACATTGAATGGGGTTTAGGTTGTTGTAGTCATACGCACTTTTAGATACAAGGTAACATTTCGTATCTTTTTATCAAAGTAAACAATTCTTAATTACTCCAAGAGTACACGATGGCCAAAGCCAAGTCTAGCCAAAGCTGGCCAAAGCCAAGTCTGACAGAGAGCCAAGCAGTGGCTGCTCCCTATTGGTCAGTCGCAAACCGAACACACCGACGCTGCGAACGAATTCCAATAGGGCGGAAATCGTTCGCAAGCCGTCTCCGGGAAGAGCAGCGGCCCTCTCCAGCCGCAGACCGAACGAATTCGAAGTGTCGGACGGTGAAATTCGCAGCATGTGAAATGGGCCGCAGGAAGCCGAACGAGAAAGCGTTAACAGTCAGCCCTCCTCCGCAAAGCCACCATCGCCACTACAATGCGCACACGTCCGTCTTGGAGCCTCTTTCTTTCTGAGTAGCGCTCCTGCGCCGCTCCGCACCCCCCTCCCCCCAGACACATAATGCACCCTGTCAAGAGACTCGAAGCGCCAGCCACGGACAACTGCAAACTTTCCAGCCGCCGTGACTGCTGCATTGCTGGCAGTGCGCAAACCAGTCGACTCTCCGTGTCTGACGTCAAACCTCGCTCCCATTGCTTCTGTTGTGAAGTAGCGACATCTGCCTCCTAATACCGAATCAGTGTGACAGCGCCCACGGCTCTTACTGCGAACGTCAGCTCTAACGCTGTTGCCTTTAATAAGGATTTTCCGCCTGGCCTCCGAGGTGAGCAGGCGTGCGTTCGATGGCTCCGTCGACAACGGCCGCTCAAACCCAACCTTGGCCTACGGTCATCAAGCCTTCTGCTGGAATCAGCTACGCAAGGAAAACTACGTCCGAAGAAACCGAAATCTCCAAGGCAGGCCCATTGTTTCGCCATTTTGACTTAGAAACAAACTCCGGCGGACCACGTGGGAACGCAAGGCCTAACGCTAGGCCTTGCAGGACAGACACCGCCGACGGCGCGCGTCCGGTCCGAACATGAGCAGCATGATGGAAACCGCGGAGAGAGAAAATATCGTGACGAAAACGACGATGCTGGCAAGGGCGCGGTACGGAGCGTTCGCGCTATAGGCCAGCGGTCGTTATCTCATTGCAATCAGTCAACGCGTCTCATTCTTCGGCAGGCCGTCACGTAACGCTTGGTGTGAGGTGCGGAGTTCATCGCCATTCAGGTCCTGGACCTTCGGCACATGCGACAGCCTTGGTCGTCGGCCGTGATTTCTTGGCCTGCGTCGCCTGGCCATGTCCCAGCCTTTAATACCCGAACCGATCTCGTCGTTCTTCCGCACGCCCCGTCCACCTCCCAGACCACTCGGCACGTCGAACTGAACCTGACGAAAGGCCCGCACCTGCCGACCCCACCGAGCCGAGACGCTGCCTACACGTGACGACACCATTCCCCCGCCCGTTCAGCGCGTCCTGGGGCCTCGGCCGACGGCTCTTGGTGACCTGCGGCCCGGAAGCTTCACGGAGTAGGAATCATTCAGCCATCTTCTCCATCATGGCGGCCAGAACCTCACCATTTTCTCCTTCCTGTCGCACCATCCTCTGAAGCCCGTCACCATTTCGCGCGTCTCTTTGTGACTGATCGCGACGATCGCTCGGTGGCCTCGGGTAGTGTGACGAAGAAGACGAAGCAGGCAGTGGAGCGGTACGAAGAAACGCAGCGCCTCCCATTCTAATTTCTTCTTCCCGCTCTCAGTCAGTGCGACATTGGAACATTACAGGCATTGTATACTAGTATGCACATTAAGCCATTGTCCCGTCTTCGATCTCCAAGTTAACAGGACCCCTGACCTTCCGTCTTCCAATCTATCAGACTACATCCTATTACCACTCCTTTTCCTGTCAAAACTTTCCTGAATCCAGCAATTAACCGCCTGTGTCTTGGTCACTTCCCCGTAGTGGGTATGTGCCAGCAACGTCTGAGGCCTTCCTTCCTTCCGAAGCGCTCGTGCTACAGCAGCGGCCATTAAATCATCTCATTGCCATCAGTCAACGCCTCATTTTTCGGCTGTCCGTTACTTAACAATATGGACACCACATAGAGGAAACAGGGAGAATTGTCCACAACAAAAAGAAAACCGCATCGTGCCCCTCGAGGAGGAAGAACGAGCTGCGAACAGAAATGAGGAAAAAAATGGCAGTGGCTTAACTTAGATAACCCTGGAATTCCGCGGAAAGCAAGTACGCTTTCTAAGCGTCTGCGGTTCGTCCATGGCAGCTCCGCTACACGCTCGTGACAGCCGTTCTGTATGTACTCGCACGACCACGTGGCTACGACGTGGTATAACATGGTCTTAGCACCCCCATCGGATGTCCTCACGAGGCTTCAGATCACCCCATCGATTCTTCTTAAGGTCAGAGGACACCCTGAGAGGTTACACAATATCAAAGGTCAACAAACGTCAGGGGTCAAGGATTCGACAGCATAACTGTACCACATATGGTCATACACGGCTATCCTTGGTTGGGCTGAAGGTTGAAGGCCGTTGTGCTGCCCAGTCGAAGGCTGCTTTACCTAGCGTAGAGATGCGGGAGAGAGAAACTTCATTGGTGGAGTGGAATTAATTGCTCCCCGCACGACCCCACTGCACTCAAGTGTTTATGTAACTAAGGTCCATAACACTGATAGCCCGGCCGGTGGCGATGGCCTGCACGCTCGGGTCATCCGAGTGCAGCAGGGCCTCCCAGTCCTGCCAGGTCTTGAGGTCCTCTAGGCCGCGCGGGGGAGGGTCCCCCGTGCAGAAGGAGAGGAGGCGGAGGGAAGAGGCGAAGGGTTCAGGGCACAAGGTTCTGGCGGGAGTGCGGAAGGAGGGATGGTTTTGGGCTGGGGTCAGGGGTTAGGGAAGTGTGTGTGTCTAGTTTGCTCCAGAGTGTTGCGTGTTTGTTATCTAGGGAGAGGTGGGGCGGGGGGTAGGGCTGGCGCGAGGCTCTGTAGGCCAGCGTCATCCCGCTTAACGTGTGCATTCGCTCCTTCGAAAATCCCCGATCCGAGGCCACCTGAGCCCGGTTTAAAGAATCTCGGGCTAAAAGGTTGGCAGCGTCGTCTCCGGGATTCCCGGAGTGCTTTCCACTTCAAGACAGCGAGTCCCGAAACCGGTGATAGGAATGAAGAAGGAAACCAGCGCAAAAGATGAAGACACAGGTCTTTTGCGCTGGTTTCCTTCTTCAATCATGTACCGACTCGCCCAGCTCTCCACTCTACTAAATCGGTGATAGGAAGGACGTAGGGGCTAAGTCGGTAGAAAAGCAGAGCACAAGAAATCCGACTGAAGCCGAGACAATAATAATATGCACTCAGGACAGAGTCGACCGCCTCCTCTCGGGAGGGATGATGGATTTCGCTGAGTTAATTGCCAGCGCCGCCGGCGTCGGCCTCAAGAACGCCGAGGACATTTTCTTGCCAAACATAATGCAGCAATCCATACTTGCCGTCACCACTAACGAAGAGCGTGGTATCAAATGCGGAGCTCTACGCTGTGTTCTCCACGGTGAAGAGGAGATAGAAGTTAAGGCCTACCCAGCGATGCCGGAAGATTGTGTCAGGAGAGTCCTCCACGACATTACCATACGCTACTCCAATGAACAGCTCCTGGAGCGCACACGTGGAAATAAGGAAAACCGCGCAGTGCTCGGCGTCCGCAGACTGGGAGCGAACTCTGCATCCCTACTCATCCTCTTTGATGTTCAGCATGTACCGCGCTGGGTAAATCTATCCCCCTTTGCGCAAAGGTGGCTCCTGTGTACAAGAAAAGATATCAGGTGTGCCACGCATGCGGCCGCCTGGGACACCGAGAGGACGTCTGCCCAGATCCGAAGAAAGTCAAGTGCCGCAGACACGGAATGGAAAACCCAAAAGAAGGTCACGCATGCGAGCCGAAGTGCCAGCTAGGCGGGAAAGACTGCCCTCTCGGCGGCAAGAAATGCGAGAGGTGTGCAGGACTCCATACATCACCTAGAAGCAATGGTGAGAGAAAAACGCTTGAGGAAGAACAGCTACGATCAGCTGACGCAAAGCGAAGCGTAAAAGGGGGACGTGCTCGGGTCCAGAGGAGGTTCCCGAGACCAACGCAAAGCTACGACATCGAGCACCAAAGCCTACGAAGCAAGGAACGAGCACTTCCAGAAGCTGGAGGTAACAGCCCACAGAAGATCGCCGTCCGAGCTCCGGGACCAGGAGGACGCTCCAGCTCCAGAACGAGAAGGCGCTCCATCTCGGAGTCCTGGTCGGAGTCTCCTAACTCCGGATACGGCACTCGAGATCCCAAGAACCCATGGTGCCCACCCGTCCGAAGGCGCACCCCGAGCGGCGACCACAAAGCGGTGAGCTTCGCTAGCGAGGCATTCCATGCAGAAAATAAGAGAAAATAAGAGCCATTTTGGAAAAAGAAAACAGAGAACCTGAAAGAAGCGACTAACTACAGAAATTCAAAGTCTGGAAACTTAAGAGTATCCCCCCTCCCCCAGGAAGCAGGTAACTCTAAAACAAACAGAAAAACAGACACCTTCCCCTGCAGCACCTAAGACTGCGGTCGCGAAGCCTAAGGCGATGAGAAGAAAAGGAGCAGAAAATGATCTCTGAACCATCTAGGCCACCACCGCAGGAACGCAAGGGGGGCGAAACGGATCCATTGGTAGCACTAAATCTCAGCATCACAGTAGACGGATAAACTGTGCCAAAGGTCGAACAGATTTGAATCCTAGGGTTTTTTGTACAATTATACGGATATAATGATACAACAGTTGAGCAAGACAATTACACCGCGCAGGTAACTCGGATATTCAGAAGAGTCGCGCTCAAGGGTCGGGGCCTAAAACTGCGTATATAGCCCCCTGAAACTGATGCAGGCCCACATTATCAGCCGCGTATGCTAGGCCGCTCCATATCTAAACATTACGACAGCGGAAAAAAAAACTGAACAGACGCACTGATCAGGCGATGCATAAAGAGGGCGCTGGGGCTCCCATTACTGCCTCAACGCAGCGCCTCCTCGAAATGGGGGTGCATAATAATTGGACTGAACTGGCGGAAGCAGTGCATATGGCGCAGCTAGAAAGATTGAGCCGAACTAACACGGGCAGAGCCATCCTGGTTTAGCTGGGGCTGCAGTCAGAGAGATGGCCGAGCGACAAATGTCGATTCAGCTCGCACTGACGGACAGGGGCCAGGAGCTGCTGGCAACATATGGGTCCCGTAACTATGAAACCACCCCCTCTGGTACCTGCTGCGTGCACCACCGATTTATTTCGGGCCCAATAAATGTTGATTCATCATCCTTCCGCTTCTCCCGGACGCGTACGGATGAGACAGATACTGCGCCATTGCCTTTTCGCAAAAAACCAATTATTTATTATCATCATTTCTTTCCTCCTCCCCAAAAAAACAATTTTCATTGGTGCGGACAACTCTGGTAAGTCGATCTGCGGTTGGTTGCCAAGCACTCGCTCTGCAACCGGCTGGAACCCTCAGGTGTGCCACCGCAGCAAACAACACATTACAGCCACTATGTACTGTACATACATAGGCCGCGACGACCATGCATTGGCGTCGGCTCGCGCCACCATGTGCGTTTTCACAACGATCACTGCGGCTGGTTCCAAACCGCAGCACAGAAAGCTGGTTCTGGCCAACTTCGTTCGTGCACGGTGCCTAACACAACGTCGAATCGGAGAACCTCACGTCCACACCTTGTGACGCACTGTGGCAGCGCAAAGACACCGAAAAACGCAGCCAAAAACGGCGCCGAAAACCGCTTAGCCGAGTCCGCCGCTCCGCACGCGAATGGCCGTCTCTCCGCGGCGGCCCCGCACGTAAAAGAGGGCGAACATAATCTGTACACGCTCCCTGCTGCGGCGGGCGTGCAATTTCAACACCTAAGATATTCTTAAACCGTGCCCTAACACCACAGCTTTGGTTCCTTAACGAGGTCGACCAATAATTAAACCGCAACTGTCTTTTGATTTCAGATGAGGGGGACGGCACGAGACCATCCCCCACTACCAAAAATTTACGTGCCCATTGACCGAATAGTGGTAATGGCAGAGCTTAGCGCGGACAGCGCAAAAGTCCCCGCGCCTCGCTCTGGAGGTGCCGCATTGCTGATCACGAACACCCCGCACGCACACACCGAGTAAACCAATGTCCTATTCCCAAGTCACAATCGACGCACGCGCCTCTATAGCCAAGCCAGCCAAAGCAGCCCTCCGTCCTGCTCTGGCGACGACATTCCTTGAGCACAAAAACTCCGCGTCAGTGACGCGCATTCCAAGTGTGCTTTACTTATTAACAAAGCCCCAATAATGTCCCTTCGGGCTTTTAATTGAATTACTTTTTAAATCTAAGGATGGAGTTCTATGTGATTCAAATACCTTTTGATGGAGCGTTCAAATCGTACATTAACATTTCTTTCTGACAGGATGCGCCCTCTCTATCCAAGCTGCATTACAAAAATACGCAAGTCACGGGTTCCGTAGCTTCTGCGCCTGGTAACTCCGAGCTCCGCGCCCCGCATCTACTTTATCGAGAGAGAAGTTAATGCGCTGGCTGCCGAGAGATGGCGACGTTGTAGCGACGTCGTCCCCATTCCAGCGCCGGTTTACAAGGTGTTTCTTCTCTTTTATGCCTTCCTATGCTCCAGGTATCCAGCATTGAGTCAAGTTGTGCCAGCTTTGTTTTATCCTTCCAGCGATCGTTATGCGCTTCTGTTAGGCATGTTTCACATGCATGCGATTTTCGACTGCGACGCAGTGAATTCTGTCGGTCTGCGACTGGGGAGTGCCGTCGGTCTTGCTGCAGACGGCTTGCGATTGTGTTCCGTCCGGATGGTGTTCGGTCGCAGCGTCGGTGCGTTCGCTCTGCGACTGACCAATGGGGAGAGCCGAGACAGCATGGGACGTGCGGTACGAGGGAAGCGAAGCTGTTTATTTTAATCAAAAGTTACGAAGTATTGCCTCGCATTTAAAAACACGGTGTTTTTAACATCAACACATCTCGTGCACCGTTTCTGTCGCGTTTAATCATGGATTGCCTATTACGCAAACATCAAGCAGTATTACCTGTCCCACCGACTGAATTCGCTGGGGACGCGTTGCATGTGAAATCGCTGACTGATAATCGCACTGCGGCGTCGCGGACTAGACCGACTATTTTCGTTCCAGTCGTAGCATGTGAAACGGGCCTCACATCGCAAAACATTGAAGCCGTGCTCAGTCGTACTGAGGCCCGCGAAAAGTAATGAGAGCATCACAGACTGTTTAATACCCGTCAGTACTGCACTAACAATAAATATGCACGTGCATTTTCTGGACTTAGGTACTAGATTTCTTCCCTGCTCAGCTGTCGTGCATGTGCTTCAGGGCACGGTTCTTTTCTAGTGTACTGGCTAAATCTGTAATTCGGTGAGAAAATAAAAACACAAGCTTTACTTAATGTCACGATGGCTACATTCAAGTGACTGAAAGCGAGCGATTCAAAGCGTATTTAGTCTCCCTATGTTTCTCAGATTTGAAAAAGTTGCTTTTTTTAAAACTAAGCGCTGCATTAATGAAAGGAACTGATGAGTCCAAAACTGCTGTCTTTACGGATCCCAATGGCATACTGCTGTGTGCCCCAGTGCCGGTCAGAAAGCAAAAGGAAGGAGCCGGGCATTTCCTTCCATGAGATCCCCGCCCAAGCTTCCCTTCGTGGCCAGTGGTTGATAGCAATACGAAGAGACGACTGGGTCCCGAAGAGCACCTCAGACTATTCAAGGGTAGGCGGCAAACGCGGCAAACATTTGAAAGACTCGGGCTTCGCAGAAGGTAAAATGCGCTGTATGAAGAAAGGAGATGTGGCATCAGTATTCACAGACTATTTTTCATACTTGAAACCCCAAACTTTGAAGGAGGGGAACAGTGTAAGAAGCATAAGAAAAAGATCAGGTTTGGAAACCCACCACCGGCAAGATGAGTCTGCGAAAAAACGTAAGCGCGACGAAACCACGAGCGTTGCAGGGCCAGTGTTTGATGTTGAGAGTAAGGTCGCTGAACCCTCTCCTACTGCAAGCGGCAGCTATTTTGAAGTGACACAACAGCATTCAAGAGGCATTTGTACAAACCAAGATGAAGTGTTGCTTGTTCGCGCCGACAAAACAACGCCAGTTGACATCAGGTCTTCCAACCTTATGACAGTAAAGAGAATGAATTGGATGAGGAAGGAGAGAGACTTAAAGAAACAAATAGAGAGGCTTCGTACCGCAGTACATCAATATGAAATGGAGCTGGAAAGCCTTAAAGAAGACTGTAATCTTGGTGACATGATATATATCCGGGAACAAGCTGAAGAAAAAAAAACATTGCTGCAGTATTCCTCCTAAACCAAGTTGTCAATTTCAAACGAAAAATGGCAACATAGTCGGAAGACGTAGTGTGACACAACATTGTGCCTATAAGCTCCTTTCCACAAAAGCCTATGAGCATATCCAAAAGGAAAGATTGTTCAAGCTTCCAAGCGGGAACACGCTACAAAACTTCATTGGAAGTACTTATGGAAAGATGAGGTCTAGTGCTTTGGTGCAAGCTCGGCTAAGACCTAAGTCTGACAAACTTGAATCACCACAGTCAAGAATGTGTTCTCTCATCGTCGATGAGAGACGAATCAAACCAAAGCCATAGTATAACTGGCCATGTGGACATGGGTGTGGCCACCGGTCTTGACGGCAACCTTGTACAGACAAATTCTTTGCTTTGTTTTGTAATTAACGCTCTGTCTACTTCATACAGAATTCCAGCATCACACTTTTTGACTAAAGGACTGAAATGGTGCACATCTCTCTAAACTGATGCAATATGTTCTCACAAAATCGAAGAGGTAGGCTTCTGGGTGGTGCGCCTTGTAAACGACAACCACAACGCTAACATGAGTGCCATGAAGGACCTCTGCGGTGGATTCCTCACACAGAGGATACAGCATCCATGTAATCCTGATCGGCTACTGTTTTTAAGCTTTGATTATTGCCACGTTTTGAAAATATCCCCTGGCAGTTGCTTGCACGTGTCCAAAGGAAGCAGGGAGAAGTATCATCATCTCAACTGAAGAAACTATGACATACAGAAACAGTGCATTTTTAAACCTGTGAGGAACCTAACCAGAAAACATGTTTTTCCAAACGATTTTGAAAAATTGCTTGAGAAAAAACTGTCGAAGTGCTTGCTCCAAATGTGACATCTGCTCTGGAGTTTTTGAAAGAGCAAGCAGGACACTGTTGCCAGCCATCCTTTGCTTATGCGGGGCCAACGATAGTGTTTATGCAGGATATCTATCGGTGATGGTGGTGGTGGTGGAAACTTTATTAAACACAAGGAAGTTTATGACGTGCAGGTCCTTGCGCCCTCGCACGGCCCCACTGCACTCAAACGTTCATGTCCCGGAGGCTCATGACGCTGGCAGCCCGGCCTGTGGCGATGGCTTGCTTGGCCGGGGCCTCGGACGGCAGTAGGGTCTCCCATGCCTTCCAAGTGGTAAGGTGCTCCAGTTCCCGCGGGGGAAGATCCGCCGGGCAGACGTTAAGGATTTGATCGACAGTGGCTATGAAGGGTGGCAGAGGGTAAAGGAGGGGTTTGTGGGGACTTGGCGATAGCGCGAGCGTATATAAGGGGAGGGGAAGGTGCGTGTTTGAAGCCGCCTCCAAAGAGTCTGGTGATAATTGTCGAGGAGGGATGGGGTGAGAGGTGCAGCCGACGCTCGGCTTTGCAGACCTGCGTCAGTTCACTGAATGACTGCATGCGCTCCCGTGAGAACTCCAGATCGGAGGCCGCCGGTGCCCGGTTGAGAGAGCCTCGGGCTTTTTTAAAAAGCGTTGGCAGCCTCGTTTCCGGGATTCCCGGAGTGGGCAGGCACCCATTTGAGCCCCTGTGGCGGAGCGGGTGTGTGACGAGAGAGTTCAGTAAGCGAAATGCAGGGATGTGAACTCTCCCGCGGGTGAAATTTAGTAAGCAGTTTTAAACTCCGATAGCATATACCGGGCCTCCGTGCGCGTGATGGCTTGGGCAATAGCGGCCTCTTCAGCCTTCTCCGAAGGGGCAGTGGGGGATATGTAAAGGGTGGCAATCAGTTGTAGGGAGGGGTTCGTGATGGCTAACAACCGCGTCCTCGCCTGTGTATGCGGCATCCACCCACACGGCATCCGGTTCCATGACTTAGCGTTTGTGGAGCGCCCGTACGCGAGCTCTGCGGCGGGGTTCTTGGTGGTGGGTTGCATGTTTTTCGGGAGAGGTTTAATAAGTAGTTCACGGTGAATGGGGTGGGGGACCTGGAGCTGTGTGGGATCCGTGGCTGGTACCCGGATACAGAGGGTGTGCAGAATGTGTCTTCCGGTGGTGGTTCTCGCGAGACGTATGTATTGTGTCTGTCGGTGGGCCTAGATAAGCTCACCTATCGTGTTGTGTAGGCCTAGCTGGAAGTGTGTTTCGGTTGAGGTATCTAGGGGTAGTTGTAGTGCCGTCATAAATGCTGTTCGGATCATGGCATGCAGGGTTTAGATTTCTGTGCCCTGGGGGTTCAGGTAGGGGAGCGTGAAGAGAAAGCGGTTGAGGACGAAGGCATGAATTAGACGACATAGTTCGGGCTCCTTCATGTCCCGGTTGTGTCCAGGAACTCGGCGGGTTAGGTGGGATATCGACACCGCCGTATGCTTGGGTTTCTGGATAGTGAGTTTTTCCCTTTGTTCTGGATGTGGAGGCCCAGCACCCGGAGAGTGTGTACCTCAGGGATGTACCGGTTTTGCAGTGTCACGGTTATGGGGGCCGTGGGGCAGTTTCGGGTTGTGCAATGGAGTATGAAGAGCGCTGACTTCTCCGGAGAGCATGAGAGTCCAATACTCCGCGCATGTGTTTGGGTGAGGGTAGCTGCCGACTGCAGAGTATTCTCTATACCTCCATCACTGCCATGGGTGGTCCATAGTGATATCATCAGCATAGAGTGTATGCCGAAGGTGGGGGATAGTTTGTAGTTTGCGGGCAAGGGGGATGAGTGCGACATTGGAGAAAAGGGGAGGGGACATTCCTGGGGGTGCCAATTAACCCCACTAAGGGTGTATGGGCGGGATGTGTGGGGACCGAAGTGAACTTCGGCCATGCAGTTCGTATGGAATGCTTGAATATAGGTGTACATGCGCTCACCTATGTTCAAGGGGGAGAGCGCCGCCATGATCGCTTGATGGTCTAAGCGATCAAAGGCCTTGGAGAGATCCAAGGCGAGGACAGCTTTTGTGTGGCCTGGTATGAGGGGGTCAAAAATATCCTGTGTGAGCTGGAGCATGGCGTCCTGTGCCGACAGCTGGGGACGGAAACCCACCATGCTGTGCGGGTAGAGGTCTTGCTCCGTCATGTGTTGGGTGAGTCGGGCGAGTGTGACATGCTCCAAAAGCTTGCCCAGGCATGATGTTAATCTATTTTGCCTTGATGTCTTGCATTATGGCGATGATTACTGTTACAAAAATTGCCTAAACACGTTAACTGGTGGCTCAGTGGTTAAGGCGCTTGGCTACTGATCCGGAATTCCCGGATTCCAACCCAACCGCGGCGGCTGCATCTTAATGAAGCCAAAACGCTAAGGCGCCCGTGTACTGTGCGATGTCAGTGCACGTTAAAGATCCCCAGATTGTCGCAATTATTCCGGAGCCCTCCGCTACTGCACCTCTTTATTTCTTCTTCTTTCACTCCCTCCTTTATCCCTTCCCTTACGACGCGGTTCAGGTGTCCAAGGATATATGAGACAGATACTGCGTCATTTCCTCCCAAAAACCAACCAACCAATTATGTCCAATGAGGTGTGTCGGGAGAGGGAGGGGGAAAGGGGCCGACACCATGTGAGATGTAAACTTGCCTTCATGTCTGCCTCCTACTTGTCTGTACATACCTGAATAAAATACTTTGACCTTGAGTGCAGACCATATCCGTCAATATTTACATAACGTTATCTTACACTATTCTAATTGCCTCATAATTATAAGTTCTGTCCAAGAAAGCTGGACTCGGCACCTCACAACGCGTCTGCATTTGCGTTTAAAAGGGAAAACGCTCACCTTGACGACAGCGTCTTCCCGGCTATAATGAGTGGCTGGACCTAGGCGTAGCGGTTGAACGCAGATTTTACGAAGTTGCCGTCGATTCCAGGCGCCTTGGCCGGCGCACAAACGCCGTTAGGCTTGGCCAAGATCAGGACACCCGCTGTGAACGCCGCACTCAAACGCCGAAAGGCACGCACGAAGCAGTCAGAAGTCGCAGCACGCCGAATGCACTACACCACTTGCTCTCACTATAGCAGCGCCTGCAGTCGTGCTCGGTAACTTGCCGGTGCTCTGACGAGATATGCGACACGAGAAGCCGGGTCTGAAGTGGCTCCTAGTCGTCGAGGGAGACCGCTTATTTTTCTTTTTAAGAAAGCACCGGTGACGTGAGGGCACAAAGCCGAAAACAGAACAGCACGAACAGAATTGCTACGAGAGACTGACCGGCATGCGCAGTACGTCCCCTCGTGCGTTGTGTCGACGAAGACTGGCACGCGCACCTCTGTCAATTTCTTTAGTTCCCTTTCCCTCAAAGACACGCGCCGCAGTGGGTACGCGCCATTATCAGCTTGACGACAACAAGCATGCAGCGCCCGCCCAGCTGGCTCAGTGGTTAAAGAGCTCGGCTACAGAGCCGGAGTACACGGGTTCGAACCCAACCGCGGCGGCCGCGTTTCTATGGAGAAGAAACGCAAAGGCGCCCGTGTGCTGCGAGATGTCAGTGCATGTTTATGATATAATATTAATTGGTTTTTGTGGAAAGGAAATGGCGCAATATCTGTCTCATATATCTTTGGACACCTAAACTGCGTCGTAAGAGAAGGGATAAAGGAGGGAGGGAAAGAAGAAAGGAAGAAAGAGATGCCGTAGTGGAGGGCTCCGGAATAATTTCGACCACCTGGGGATCTTAAACGTGCACTGATATCGCACAGCACAATGGGCGCCATAGCGTTTTTCCTCCATAAAAACGCAGCCGCCGCGGTCGGGTTCGAACCCGGGAACTCCGGCTCAGTAGTCGAGCGCCCTAACCACTGAGCCACCGCGGCGGGTGTCTTTTCGAACAATACAAGTTTTTCACCACCACCACCACCTCGCGGGGCCTAGAGAACCTCAAGACCTTTGAGGACTGGGCGACGCTGCTGCGCTCCGAGGACGTGGTCGTGCCGAGGACCTCGCTACCGACCGGGCTGCCGGCGTTATGGACCGCAGGAACATAAACGCCTCAGTGCAGTGGGGCCGTGAAACCGAGTGAAACACTCGGTTCGAGTACCTGTCGCGAGCTAGCCTTGAACTTGAATGGCAGATGTATGCTATGTGCAACGAGAACACGTATGACACCAACCGGAACCCTGCAGGAGGCACGGCTGCGGCACAGTTTTGAAAGTCGAAAAAAGCCATACAATTGGAGGTGCATATGTCGGCGGTTCGAGTCCCTGTCGTGAGCTAGCCTCTAAACTGACTAAGAGACTTATGCTACATGCAACAAGAAGTTGTATGACACCACCCGCGAAGGAGTACAACGAACGGTTGCGTCATAATTTTGATGTTAATATTGGTTTCTGAGGAAAGGAAATGGCAAGGTATCCGCCTCGCATCGCGGTGGGCAACTAAACCGCGCTATAAGCAAAGAGGCAAAGAATCTCGGAAGGCACACAGTTGAAGGTGTATATGTCGTCGGTTAGAATCCCTGTCGCAAGCTAGCCTCCAAATTAACTAGCACAAGTAATATATGAGCAACGATAAATCGAGAACGCCGCCCGGAACTTTACATCAAACAGCTGCGTCATTATTTTTATACTAATGTAGTGGAGAGAACTGACACATTGAGGTCGGCCAGTTAGGCGTATATATAGACGAATGGCATGTATACGATTCTTTGAAGTGGGGGTCCTACGGCCGCTTTATTGCGCCACTCTATTTTCTTGTCACGGCTGGGATTTCCTCTACCATATGCGAGTACACACACAATCTCTTAACTGAACTGGAATTGGCGCTAGCGTCCGTTATAAAGAGCAAGAGCTAACTGCAAGAAGTGTACGAAAGCATAAAATATCTCTCGCTCGCAATAGTCGCTCGTTTACTGAACTGGAGTACCCGGACTCGAACCAGACCGCAGCGACCGGATTTCGATGGAGGCGAGCCGCAAAAGGCACCCGTGTGCTGTGCGATATCAGTGCACGTTAAAAAACTCCCCGTGGTCGAACTTATTCCGGAAACCTCCACCACGGCACCTCTTTCTTCCTTTCTTCTTTCACTCCGTCCTTTACCCCTTCACTTTTGATGCAGTTCAGGTGTCCACCGAGAAATGTAATATAGTTTCTACGTCATTGCCTTTCCTCAAAACAAAACAAATCTCGGCTTCTATTGACATTGCCGCACATATATGCATCCTAGCCAGTACAACCACCAGTGTAAGCACTGTGATACTCGAGCCATTTGTGATTGCATCCTATGGGACTGCAAGAAAGAATCGCCTCCTGCGGTTCTCTTACAAGTTGCTTCCCTTGGGTGAGGGAAAGGAGAAAGTGAAAGAAGGAAAATAGTGGAGGGCTCCGTAATAATCTCGACCACCTAGGGATCTTTAAGTTGCACTGACATCGCACAGAACGCAGGCACCTTTCGCGTGTCGCCTTCATCGCAACGCGGCATGCGCGGTCGGGTTCGAACCCGGGTACTTCGACTCAGTAGCCGAGGGACCTAACCACTCAGCCACCGCGGCGCCTCAAATGCCGTAGGTAATGAATTATTGTTTAGTCACTGCTGTTTACGAAGCAGGCATCCTGATGGACCACGGAAGAATGGCACATCGTGGGAACTGATTATGCAACTGTATGTAACTGATTTCTATTGGTGTGCATATTGGTGTGCACAGACGGTGAAGGCCATCGCGTGACAGTGGTTTGCTTTCACGTGTTATGATGAATTACAATCAATTTTTTCAATTATGGAACATTGTAAGGTACATCGTGCATTCATTAAATTGTGCACTCTCACTGAGAACAGAATGATCCTTCTGCATTGCTTGAACTGTATGGACGGAATTACTGCACTTATAATGCTTAAATGCTGCACGGAATAATATGCTGAAAATATCAGCTGCGCCGTTTAAGAGAAACTTAGTAGAGAGTTTTAGTTTCACGTACGTAGAGGGTTCACGCACGCAAACGTGAGAAGTCTACGTAGCCTGCACGCAGGTCGTTTGAAACCCTTATAGTTACACGTACGCGACAGACGCCGCGCGTTACGCCTAGCGTCATCTACTAAGAAACACAGACACTGGTTGTAGCCTAAATCATCCAAGACAAGTCTTTAAGCCAAGCCATTCATAGCGAGACCATTGCTATGATGATGACCAACGCTACTTCGTCAGGATTAACAGCTGAAAAATCGTCCTTCTGTCTGAAAAACAAAAGCTATTTGTCGCTTGAAACCTTATGCTAGGGTAAGAATGAGCAAATCGAAGGCGAATACAACAGTTCAGAACACGATATCGCGTCGAGGGATTAGCGACGAAGCTGTTATCGCTGTGAAGCGGCGGGCAGGGCGCCGCCATGTTTGTCAACGCTACGTACGCAAGCGACCCAAAGACCGCAACGTAAAAATCCGAATCCCACGTACGTACGTGAGACTCGCGCATACCCTTTGCGTTCTGCGCATGCGCACTGGTCACCCGTAAGAGCTCTACGTACGTGAAGCCTCTGCGTACGTGAAACGAAAACTCTCTATTATCTCTGGTGCGTCGGCACACATTATTTGTGTTGTACGGAATGCTGTAACATAGGCATGCACTGTATCTTGAGAAATACCTCTCTTAGACTGAAAGTAACGGGAAGGATACATCGTCAATAAATAAGTAGAAAATACTTTCTCTCTTTCCGTATATTGGCTCAGAGCTGTGGTTATCACTTTTCACCAGCAGCGCAGGCAATTTTAACATGCCACAACAGCAAAGAAATGATGTGCAAATATTGTTAGTGGATTAACTTGGCTAACACTCGAATTCAGCGAAACGCAAGGATGCTTGCTAAGTGTCTGAGGCTCGTTCATGGCAGCTCCGCTACACGCTCGCGAAATCCGTTCTAAATATACCTACACGACCACATAAATGGTATCACATGGTCTTACGACACCCACATCGGATGCCATCACGTGGCTTCACATCACCCCATCGAATGCTCTTAAGGTTAAAGGTCAACACAAAGATCACCAAATGTCGATGGTCAACTAAAGGTCATCGGTCAAGGTCAGGGGACAAGGGTTCGACATCATAACTACCACATCTCGTCATGCACGGCTAACGTGGTTCGGCTGAACCTCTGTCAAAGTCATTCTCCGGCCTACGCGACGACTACTTCACCTAAAGTAGTGAAACAGTTGGCTTCAAAATCCAAGCGAAGCGCGGAGTGCGGCAGCGTAAAGCTCAGGAGTACGACACATCCGCCCTCCTCCCCTAGAGGGCCCAATTTCCGACCAGTTCGCGCGTGAAGCAGATGCCATGCGAGCGCCCCCCGCGCAAGCGCGTTTCAGTCATCCGTTGTCATAGAGATCAATACGACCTTATTTTGCCGCCAACACTATGAACCTAACTGAAGGAGGGATGGGCGCAATAGTCTGCAATTTGCGACCGCTGGGAGATTGTTTCACCCCGCTGGCAAGAACGGCAGGAGTGAAGTCTATTTTTCGTCCCCACTTGTCCACTCAGGACGTCATGCTCCAGCTTTCCGAGGACGTCTTAGACCCCTCACACCTCAAACGCACTCGAGCTATCCTGACGCTGGACGTAAACAAAGCATTCCACAATTTACATCACACCGCCATTCTGGACGCGCTCTCCTCCTTTGATGTGAGACCCCGTGGCCATGCTTATGTCACCGCTTTCCTCGTTCACCGCACAGCCGAAATCTCATATGGCTGTCTTTCTTCTTCCTTCTCCCTTGAACACAAAGGTACCCCCCCCCCAAGGTTCTGTCAAGTCCCCTCTTCTTTTCAACATAGCCCTCTTCCCGCTGGCACGTGCTCTGTGCACTATCCCCTCTCTGTCTCATGCTTTCTACGCCGATGACATCACCCTCTGGGTGACCACCGGCAATCCTGGCGACATGGAGACCACTCTGCAGGCGGGTGTGGACGAGGTGGTGACTAACACCCGGCCTATCGGGTTAAGCTCCTCCCCGACAAAATTGGAGCTTTTGCTCCTTCTGCCTCGGGGCGTGGCCCCCTTGTCGCCCTCCCCCTCACCGTCTACCTTGACGGCACACCCATTCCTCTCATCTCTACCCTCCGCATTCT
Organism: Amblyomma americanum; assembly: GCA_030143305.2. Classification (NCBI taxonomy): domain Eukaryota; kingdom Metazoa; phylum Arthropoda; class Arachnida; order Ixodida; family Ixodidae; genus Amblyomma; species Amblyomma americanum. The sequence goes on from JARKHS020033791.1 coordinate 57,708, forward strand.
GGGACTATTTCTTCAGCTCAAAGCAAGCACACCACCCTCATCACTCGGCTCACAAACACTGTACACCAGATCATCCGCCTCATACGCCGCATTGCCAATCGCCACCACAGCATGCGCGAACACGAATTCCGCCGCCTGGTCGAGGACTTTGTTCTAAGCCGCTTCGTCTGCTTTCTTCCGTGTGTCTTCCTTTCTTGCACCGATGAGGGCAGAGTCAACAGCCTCATTCGCCAAGCGTACAAGTCGACGCTGTCCTTTCCCACATCTACCTCGATGGCTCGTCTACTGTCCACGGGCATCCACAACTCCTTTGCGGTGCTGACGGAGGCCCATCGCACGGCTCAGCTCCTCCGTCTCTCCCGCACCCACCCGGGTAGCGCACTTCTCTCCACACTTAAACTCTCCCATCTTAACCCCTTCCCACCTCACTACCCATCCCTTCGCACGTTTCCTCCCTTCCAACCGTTCATCCCCTCCCTAAGAATATCCCTCCCTAAGAACACCACACCTTCAGCAGAGCAACGCGAGCCTCCGCGCTTTGGCGTGAGTACGGACGGAAACCTGCCGTGGCTTGCGTGGATGCCGCCCCATATAGCGCCGCTACCCAGCCCACACCCTCGCCGTCACTGACAGCTCTCTCCGACCCACTCTTACTGCCTCAGTCTACACTTCGACCTCTGTAGATGCCGAGGAGGCAGCTATTGCATTTGCCATCACGCAAACCTCCGCGGAATACATTTTCAGACTCCAAGCCCACCCGCCGCGGTGGCACAGTCGTTAGGGCACTCGGCTACTGATCAGTAGTAGCCGGGTTCGAACCCGACCGCGGCGGTCACGTTTCGATGGATGCGAAAGGCAAGGGCGCCTGTGTGCTGTGCGATGTCAGTGCACGTTAAAGATCCTCAAGTGGTTGGAATTATTCCGGAGCCCTCCACTACGGCACCTCTCTCTTCCTTTCTTCTTTCACTCCCTCCTTTATCCCTTCCCTTACGGCGCGGTTCAGGTGTCCAACGATATATGAGACAGATACTGCGCCATTTCCTTTCCCCCCAAAACCAATTATTATTATACACCCTGTCAGCAGTAAAATGGAAGGAACGAAAGTGCACGCGCTCTCCAGAAGTATTCAAGGAAAGGGCGTTCTTTCACTCTCTCATTTATCCCTTCTCTTACTGCGCGGTTCGGGCGTCTGCCGAGATAAGCGGACAGATACTGCTCCATGCCCGGGCTCGATTTACGGTGTCGGAACGCTTTTCACCCGCCTCGGTGGCTCAGTGGTTAGGGCGCTCGACTACTGATCCGGAGTTCCTGGGTTCGAACCCGACCGCGACGGCTGTGTTTTTATGGAGGAAAAACGCTAAGGCGCCCGTGTGCTGTGCGATGTCAGTGCACGTTAAAGATCCCCAGGTGGTCGAAATTATTCCGGAGCCCTCCACTACGGCACCTCATTCTTCCTTTCTTTCACTCCCTCCTTTATCCCTTCCCTTACGGCGCGGTTCAGGTGTCCAACGATATATGAGACCGATACTGCGCCACTTCCTTTCCCCAAAATCCAATTATTATTATTTCCTTTCCGCAAAACCAATCCCGAATTCCCCAGAGGGCGCAATGGCGCGTGCGTCGGAGAACCGAAGGGCAGAGAAAGTGGAGAATGGAGAATGGAAGGAGGAGGCGCTCGCCGGCTTGCAGGGTGTCAGGCGGGGTGTGAAAGAGACCCCAAATGACTGGATTGATTGGTTATCTGAAACTGAAAGGTTAAATAACTTTTACTTCTGATTAAAAGCCTGCACAACTAGCGCAAGAGAAATGGCCTATACCTTCTGCCGGCTCCTTTTTCAACCGAGAACGAAATATTCCCGCAATTTTGAACTCCAAACCTACTGTACTTGTTCGTGTTCTGGGAGGTGGTGTAGTTCGTCATTTCTGCACCGAAGCAATTCATTATTTTTTTTTTATTCGAGAAGTGTGCCATGAGGCATAAGTTGAAAAAGGAAAGGGGGGAAGGAATGCACGGGATTGAAAGTTAAAAGAAGGAGTGAAGAACCGTTGCGCTGAGGTAGTCGCAGAGGTTGTTAATGAAACGGTTGTCCATTGTCCACTTCACGAAGTCACTTTCGCGGTTCCACCGCAGGCCCACCTCCCTGAGGAGCCGTTTTCTGATAGCAGCCGTCGCTGGGCACGTCCACAACAAGTGCCGCACATCACATATGTCCGGTGCAGCGCCACAGTGAGGGCACCTGTCAGGTAGTGGCAGATCTTTGGCACGCCACCGATGACGGACAGATGGTGTCAGAGCCGCCCCTGCCCGAATCCGGCGCACGGATACCTCCTCCTGCCGAGTAAGACTACGGGGGAGAGGGTGCGAACACGGAGGAATTAGAGCGCGTGTTCGCTGGCGCAGAACTTCGGAATCGGAAACGTGGGACAGGAACGGATCTGGGGGAAGAGGGGAAGGTGGCGGATCGTCTAATGTATGAAGATGAGTCATAGCATCCGCTTGAATGTTATGTGGATCCTGGGCATGGCCGCGAATCCAGTGTATGCGCACAGGACATGGATACTTTGCGCAGAGCACATGAATAGATTGTGAAATCTGGAACGTTCGTCGAACAGCCTTCAGCTGTTTAAGGGCGGCGCGGGAGTCGGTGTAAATGTGAACTGTATTGAATGTTGGAACGAGCGGTAGGGAAGCAATGGCATTGTAAATGGCTTGAAGTTCCAATGCCAGGGGAGTGCACGTATCCGCAGTATACGTCGCGCGAGAGTTGAGATGCGGATGAGATGGACTATACACAGCAGTAACTCCCCTCTCTGCAGAATGAGATGCATCCGTGTATAATATGCACCCTTCAGGCAGATACGCTGCTGATACCGACGGGGAAACAGTGGGGCGATTGTCAGTGAGCTGGCAATAGGACCACGGTGGAAGTGTCTTTAAACGATGAAGTTTGAGAGACTGTTTTCGAGCTCTATTTGCCACCCGTTGGTCGATGATCTCACTGAGTGTATTAAGTTGGGCGAACTCCTGTAGCACAGGTATGGGTGTTAAACGAGGCAGATATGTTATGACGCGCATAGCCTCACGATTGATAGCTTCAAGGGAGTCCCACTGTCTGCGGGTGAGACGTTGAAATTGAGCCTGATATACTATCCGTGGCTGAAGGATAGAGCGCACAAGCTGGCGGGCCGTATGAGCACGTGCGCCACCAGAGCGCATAGCTATGCGACGAATCAGACCTAGAGTAGCGTGAGCCGATTTACGGGTGGCTGTCAGCCACGGGGTGCCAGTCCCAGATGTATGGAGGAGAAGACCAAGAATACGAACAGTTTCTACCTGAGGAATCAGAGAATTATGTACCGTAAAATTTAAAGGGGGAGCTTTCCGTAAGGCGCCTTTATTTCCAATTCGAATGAAACATGATTTAGTAGGAGAGAGTGTTAGACCCAAAGGTGGGAGGCGAGATGTCAATACATCCAGCGCGTGTTGAAGGACCGACTGATGAATAGACGCATCTGGATGACAGCACCACAGGGTGATATCATCGGCATATGCAAGCACGCGGATAGAAGGGATGGTCTCTAGGGCTCGAACCAGAGGAATTAAAGCCACATTAAATAATGTGGGGGCGAGAACGGAGCCCTGCGGCACTCCTCTATTGGAAGTGAAATTACCAAAGGGCTTTCCGTGGACACGCACGCTGAAGGTTCGATTTGCTAAAAAGGCGTGAATGGAGAGGAGGAACCGGTGAGGGAGACCAAGAGTTTGAAGGGAGGCAAGAATGGCAGAGTGAAGGATGTTATCATATGCCTTTGTTATGTCTGTAGCGATTACGGTTCGTACAAGGTGACTCTGTGGAGAGTGGTCAAGCACGTCAGCAGCCAAAGTAGCAAGGCCGTCCTCCGTTCCAATATGTGGGCGGAAACCAATTTGGGAATCTGGGTAACAATCATGGGATTCCAGCCACCATGATAAGCGTGCGGCTAGAATGTTTTCATAAAGCTTGCAGATGGTAGGGGTAAGGGAAATTGGACGAAGGGCCGAGAGAGATACTGGAGGCTGACCTGACTTGGGGATTGGAACCACAATAGAATGCTTCCAGTCTCCCGGCATGATGCCAGAAAGCCACACTTCGTTAAAAGTATCAAGTAGGGTTTCCAAAGCCCTCCCTTCCAAGTTACGGAATAAGGAGTTAGGTATGCCGTCGTGCCCGGGAGTAGTAGTAGTTTTTAAACGGTCAATGGAGGCCAGCAGCTCTGCCATGGTGAGGTCAGAAGTAATCCCATCGGGGGGCTCTGTTACCGATAAGTCAGGTGGAGACGTAGCGGTGCAGTCATGGTTTGGAAAAAATTGACGGGCCGCTTGTTGTGCAAATGTGTCCTCATCCACATTTAGCGCGAGGCGAATGCTCTCTGTGTAATCTGCAACCTGAGAAGGGCGCTCCATGGCGTGAAACACTCTCCAAAGATGTCGATTGCCCTGCGTAGAGGACAGGCGGGCACACCATGCAGCCCAGCGTTGCCTGCCTAGCCGCTTTGCATAGCGCCGCGCCCGTGCGGTAGCGCGGTGAAGAGTAGGAAGAGCCGAAGGGTCATCGGGGTGACGAGTAGCGTAAAGATCCGCCTGGCGACGAAGAGCCCACAGATTCAAGAGATGTATGTCCGGGTTTGGGTCATCTTCATTTACAGTAGTGGTAATAGTGTGAGTAGCGAGAACATCAGATAGAGTAGACAATGCTGAAGAGGGGTTGAATGTAGATAAATGATTGTCTGCGCGTACAGAATCCCATGATGTTATTCGTACAGTGCGGCGTATTTTCCGTAGACGCGTAGGCGTGAGGGAGATAAAAATAGGGCTGTGATCGCTACCCCAAGTATCAGAATCAACAGCCCAACGAGGGTTACCGGGGCCTAACCACCAAGTCAAATCAGGTGAATACGGGCCACCTCGTGGGCGGGTAGAAGTATTCGGGTGGTTTAAAAGTTGAAAGGAATGATCTGAAAAGCTCCCTTGGATGTGTGAACCCCTTGAGGAATCCGATGGGTAACCCCACGCAGTGTGTGCGCCGTTGAAGTCACCGCCAACTAGAATAGGGATACCCGAGTTGGTAGAACGTAGAAAACGAACCCATCCCAGATTGGGAGATGCGGAGCCAGGACGACTATAAAAAGAAACTAGAATAAGGGGTGTGCGTGCAGGTTTTACGAGAAGGGCGACAACCTCTTGACGTGTGTTGCACCACCGTGAAAGGTCGAGCGGTGTGTGCGGAACTGAACTGTGAATATAAATTGCAGATTTACCTGGGCTGAGGGAGGAGGCGGTGCAACGGCGATCAGGGATAGATGGTGAATGGTATGCGCAGAAACCTGAAAGGCGTGGGAGTGCATTATGCTCTTGCAGTAGGAACGCCCATGCCCTCAGCTTTCCGTCGCGAAGGCGGATGTTCACTTCAGAGGCCTTATTAGCGAAACCTCGACAGTTCCACTGCACCACCACCGATGATGATGCGCTATCCATGACGAGGCCGAAGAGCTTCCACGATGAGGGATGTCACCTGCTTCATCAGCGCTAATATCTTGTCCACTGTCGGGGTAGTCACGGCTAACAGGTGGTCGGCACCTGATTGTGGGCCAGTGCTTACCCTAGGTGATTCCTCTGATGATTGCTCCCGAGTTATGAGAATTCTTCGAGAGGATTGAGAACGACGCTGTTCCCGGCGCTGGGTGAGTTCGTCTAGTCGGCGGCGAGCCTCCGCGATTGCATTGTCTAAAGCTGTGTCTTCATCTGTAGTATCCACATGTGATGGATGCACTGGACGTTTGGGCGTACCATTTGATCCGGGAAGGTGAGCCGCTTGTGCATATGTACGCTGGCGAGGAGACGTATGGTGAGCAGCAGGCTCAGATAAAGGAAGTTCAGGGAAGTCGTTGTCGTCACATGCGAGAGCTGCAAAGCGATTACTTGTAGGGACATCCATTTTTGCAGGCGACTTGTGAAACTTCTTCGCTTGCTTCTTCTTTGGACAAGCGGGGGAGCGAATGTCATGGTCCGGCGATTTGCACAGGGCACAATGAGCTGTTGGTTCATTCATGTCGGCCACAGCTGCTGGATTAGGGCAGGTATTTTGCATATGTCCTTCTTTGTGGCAGTGATAGCAAAAAATACGACGAGGTCGGAAGGGCTGTGGTTTGACGATCGCACCGTAGTAGGTAAGGTACTTCGGGAGAGTCAACGGGCCTTGCAGGATGAGCAGGTATGAGCCCCGGCGACCCATAGGCCGTGCTTGCAGTACAACATGAGTTGAGCAGCGAATATTTGCGCGCACCTCCTCGGGAGGGCTCGTGCTGTCGACATGATAAACCATGCAGCGGAGTGTGTCAGGACCAGATGCAAAATATATTTGCACCGGGACATGCTTGCTGTCATCCAGGGGGATCCGCGTAACTGCGCAAAGTTTCTGGGCGTCCATCAAGGATGACAAGTTTACCGTGATGGTGTTCGATGGGCGATGGACGACAAACCCGCAGTAGTTCGAAGAGCCAAGGGCATGGTCAATTGTGGCTTGAACATTCCGGGCAGGGATGGCAGTCATATCAAAGCGCAATGTAGGCTTGATGGTAACGCGGAACGAGTTCGCAGCAGGCGAAAGAGAGCCTTGACTCACGGGAGGCATCTGTGGAGGAGGCTCAGACGCTGGTGACGGCCCTTGGTGGGAATACTGAACTGGCGCGACGGGCACAGTTTCTTGAGGGAGTGCCACGGGCACGGAGGCGGTAGAGCAGTCCATGTCACAGGCCAAAGTCGTAGCATCGGAAGACGGCGCAGGCTGGAGGCCTAGAGGCGCTGACGATTGCGTGGACGTGGAGGCTGCGTCAGGTGGCAACACAGCGGGCATCCGCGTAGCCGTCGTCGACAACGCAGAATCCATGCAGACGCGTAGCGCGGCCTCGCTCGGCAGCGCCGAGCTAAGCCTAGCTTGCCCCTGAGGGTTCCGGTTGGGTTTTCTCACTTGAGAATGCGCCCGCCGTGCCGGGAATTTCTCCGTAGGGGCGTCGTCAGCATTCGGTCGCACGGAGGGCACTGTCCGACCCACGCCACACACGAGAAGACAGCGAAAAGCGAAAACACAGACCTAGAAGCAGACACGTATCCACCCACTAGGTCTTCGTCTTCTTCTTCATTAACTCTGAGAAGACGATTCCATAATGCAAGAAAAGTTGCTTATAGTACCTCTTTAATTGGCTCGCCTTACGTTTTAAGCGTCTTGTCAACTTGTGAATGCCAATGTATCCTGGCACGTGTCCATATGGAAATAATCTTTTTCTAAGCACAAGTACCGACTCCTCCAACCCAAACCACTCCAAGCAATTCATTGTAATTTGGCATGATCACACTCCATTCGCGCCCTCACTCTCCATTTACCTTCCCTTTCCCCTTTCTTCACTGGGGAGTAGCAGGCCAGGATCACCTTACCGCCTTCCGACCTCTCCGTCTTTCCTTTCACTAAATTACTTCTCTCTCTTCCTTGATACAACATTGAATATCCAAGCTGAGAAATGCGCCGATTGATAAGAAAATTAGCTGCGGTTCAGCTACTGCTCAACCTGGTTAGAGACTCGGAAGCTGTGGTATATCGGACAAGTAGACGCGGCTTGGCCTCTGTAACGTTGAGTGCGTTCCGCACATTGGATAGGCAACGCGCCCACCGTGCCAGGTCTGGGTTAAATCAATGGTTGATCGCGAGAGGTTGGTCACCCAATAAACGCTGCGGCCTATTGCGGAAGTGGCGCGATGTCTGCCACAACGTTGCCAGCGCTAATGCATGCAGGCCACATCTCTCTCTATCTCACAAAAGCCACGTACCACTAAGTGCGATTGCGGCGTGCACTGAACCAGGGAGCCAGTTATGCGCCTTTCCTTTCCTCAAAACCATCGGCGTCGAGAACGTTGTCAAAGCTAACACCAATGAACACAAAGAACACCAATGGTCTATAGCTTCGGTGCCGCGTGTCTGCTGTTGTGAGTGTCAACGCATGCAGCGCACATCTGACTACTGGCACGTAGCTTAAAGCGCAACTGAGGTGTCCACGTCATACCCTCATTGTTTCTTAACTTTGTATTTGACCTTTGACCCTGACTTGACCTTGGGGTGTCTGGGGCAGCATGTGGTAGGACACCATAGTTATACATTGACTTAGTCTTGGTGTGACCTCTGGTTCACTTGAAGATCAAAACCGCAAGGTCACCGGCCAGGAGCGGCGGCCAAGATTGACTAACTACGGGACGTCCCAGCGAGACCCCTCGTCGTCAGTCCTCCTATACAAGTCGTACACAGCCACCGAAATCTCAACATACCGTACTCGTACGCCGTAGTAGGGATCCTTCCCCTTCGCCGATGGGATCCTGCCCTGCACGTACTTAATGTATGCTGCTTCCCGAAACTGCAGCGAGCGACCTTCGCGGACCTCTTTAGCCATGCACTTAAATAGGCGGGTCGCGACCCCTGCTGATTGTGGGCGACTACAGCGCCCCTAGCCAGCTATGGGGCTATCGTAAGGAAGAAGTGCGCGGACGCATGCTGGCGCAGTTGGCGTCCACACTGGGCCTCACCCTCCACACCGACCCGGCATTTCCAACCCACGCAGACAAATATGTGACCCGAGCCACGTGCCCGGACCTCACCTTCACTCGCAACGTAAGACACGCAGACTGGGTCTACACCGAGAAGACCCTCGGCAGCGACCACTGCATACTCAACACCGCCGTTTATACACGCACCCTAGAACGCCCCACCAGTGCCGCCACACAAGCATGCATCCACAATCGGACCACCTTTCGCCAAAATTTCCTGTCCGACGCCAACACGAACATCGCAGAGCAGGGCTTCATCGAACTGGTCCCGGTCAGTCATATCGCACCTTCGCTCCCACCAGAAGCAGATACGGCTCACGGAGGTGGCCACGATGGTGGACAACCACCTCCGGGAAGAAACACAACAAGAAGCTCAAAGAGCGCATTGCAGACCTCACCCGGCAGGCAGCAGAGTACGCGGCCCTGCTTGTCGACTCCATCTGGGTGGATCGCTGCAACACGGCGGCGAGGCAAATGTCGAGCCGCAAAATGTGGCGGCTCTTCCGAGCTTTCATCAACCCAACACAGACCCGCAAAGAAACGCAGAAGCACCTACACAAAGCCATGCATACATTCCAAGGAAATACAACGCAGTTGCCACAAGCGCTTCGGTATCGCTACCTGTGCGCAACTCAGGACGCCCGCAGATCGGCCCACTCCTACGCAGGCAGGGAAAACTCGGAGCTGGACAAGCCTTTCCAGCTCCACGATCTGCAGGCCAGTTTGGTCAAAATGAAGAGGGGCACCGTCAGGGCCAGGACAAGGTCACCAAAAAACTTTTCGCGAACCTCATTGGTTCGCCGTACCAGTGCCTTCTAGAAGATATCAATGTGATATGGAAGGGGGAACCCCCTCCCCAATGAATGGAAGACGTCCCTCGTTACCTTCATCCCGAAGGCAGGGAAACCGATCGACACGGACAACCTCGGCTCCATCTCTCTTTTTCTTTTATTTTCAATTTACTTTTTTATTTATTTAATTTGTAATATCTTTTAAATTCTTGATTTTCATTTGTGTTTTTTGTTAGTTTACATTACGACTGCTTTATTATAAGCGTGACATAAGATTTCTATGCTGTTGGGTAGTTTTCCACAATGAGTAGCATTCAGTTTTTGGCCTCGCGTTTTTTGTTGACGACGCCGACGACAGGAAAATTTCGTTGGAGGGTAGAGGTGTACAGCTGCACTGTAAAATTGACCAGGTGCTTGATGTTGAACCTGTGAAATACCATAAACTTCTTGATCCAAAAAAATTGTAATATATATTACTGCTTTCATTCGCCTAGAGAGATCGTGTGTTACCTTGTTTGCTTTTATCTTTACGTCTCTCTCCACCCTCCTGTTTCATAGATATTTGCCCGAGTACATGACGGACGTGCTGTCAAGTGGCAGGTGCGCTGTCAATGTCTGGGGTGTCATCAGTAAGGTTGGCCTGGGCCCCCTTGTGCGCATTGAGAGGCTTCCTTCTTTCGTGCTGCGTTCTTTTCCAGCAGGATCGTAGCCCTGTTCACACAGCACGCGTCGTGGGCACACTGCAGGAAGAGCTGGGCATCCGAACGCTGGAACGGCCACCAATAGGTGCACATCTGAACCCCATCGAAAACGTGTGGGGGCTGATCAAGGTGCAACTTGCGGCCCGGGATCTCCGCGTCGGCTGCAGCTTATCAACTGTGGACTGCCGTAAAACAAGAAGGGCAGACTCTTCGTGCTCGTCCCGACGTTGCGTCATCACTGATTCGATGCCTTGGCGAGCTGCTTGTGTAATTGCCGTCAGTTTCAACTTCGCTAAGTATTAGCTGGATGTTGCGTTCAGATTGTTCAATTCTCACGGCAATAAAGAGCGTTGTGAGTACCAAACATTTTTAATGCCTATTTTACGCGTGCGTTCGAAGCGAGGTTCCACAGTGCCTTGAATTTTACGCCTCAATGTATTCCTCTCTGCCTAGTGATTCGCAAGTCGAAGTGGAAGCCGCGTGTGCCTTCGCACATCTTGCCGATACAGGCGCGGCATCGACGCGCCGAAAACGAAGGAGGAGGGTACAGTTCGCCCTCCTTTTCCTTGAGAGAGTTTATGCGCTTTGCGATGCGCGCTCCCCTTCGGTGCTACCGTCAGCTGCAGAGTAGCCGTATGCCGCACTAGAAATTTATCAAAAGTGATAAGCATCCGCACGAGAGCGAGCGTGACGGTTGTCGTCACTCGGGACACTCTCGCAGCGAGCGTGCGGCGCGAGATAGCAGCGCCGCGGTGCGGCCCCGCAGCCACTCCCGCGCCGGGAGCCGAGGTCTCTCCACTTTTGCTCACGACTGCACCTCGAACAACACACCTTCGCGGACGCCATGTTCGGATTTCGCCCACACAGATTCACACAGGATGTCCTGCTCCAACCTGACCCGAAATCCTGAACCCCATCAAGCAGCCCCCAAACGAAAAAATTGGCCTCGCGCTCGACCTGAAAGGAGCATTCGACAACGTAACTCACGTGGTCATACACACTTGAGTCAAACCCACTGCGGCATCAATACCTTCAATTTATGTGAAACAATTTCAAACTGACAGACTGATCCTACATCCGAATACAAAACCAAGAGCACAGACTTTTCCTGATCGGCACGAGAAGGACACCCCAAGACGCGGTGCTGTCGTGCTGTCCCCTCTGCTATTCAACATTGCCATGATGCGCCTGCCTGCCCTGCTGGGTGCGGTCGAAGGGGTGCAGCAGGCGCTGTACGCCGACGACATCACTCTCTGGGCCATGCAAGGGCGCCTGGGGGAGACCAACCAGCAAACGGCTGCCATCATAGTGGACCACTATGCACGCGGCTGTGGACTGAAATGCTCCCCACAGAAATCGGAATTCGTGCATCTGCGCCCCTCGCGCACATGCTCGACCTAATTCAGTATCTCCTTGAAAAGCGGTCCCATCTCACGAATCCAAGGAAATCAGAGCCCTCGGACTCTTCATACAAAACCAGTGACGCTGCGACACAACACTCGCCAAGCTCCGGCAGGTGGGGGACCAGGTGGACCGCATGGTCCACCGCGTTTCCACCAAGCGCGGTGGGTTACGAAGCAAGGACGCCTCGTGGCTGGCGAAAGCATTCGTGACCAGTCGAATCTTGTATTCGACTCCCTACCTCCACCTGCGGAAACAGGAAGGAGCACGCCCTCGAGGTCATCCTATGCAAAATCATGAAACGGGCGCTGGACCTCCCGGTCCCTCTCACCTCTACCAGCCACCTCATGGCACTGGGCGTGGTGAACATCTTCCGGGAGCTTTGAGAAGCCCACTTAGTCAACCAATACAAGCGTTTTGCACAGACCAGGTCCGGTCGCCTCCTCTTGGACCGGCGACACATCAAACACGACTGTGACATTGAGGAAAGGGACAGTGCCACAACCCTGGAGACGCGCCCTCCAGGTCGAACATCTTCCCCGCAACATGTCCAGAGAAGACCGTAACGGTCGTCGCCAGGCACGCACGGGAGCGTTGGCGCGATACTATGGTCCCCAAAAACGCGTGTATTACGCTGGACGTTGCTGGCCCACATCACGCGGGGGTAGAACACGGCCGCAGTCGTACTCAACACAGACACAGTTAACGGGCTCACTTTCAAAGCCTGCAGCGCAACACACGAGGAGGAGATTGTCATTGCTCTGGCACTCACTAATCCTAAGTCGAAACACATGATAACCGACTCGCGAGGGGCCTGTCGGAACTATGAGCTCGGAATGGGCTCCCCTGCTTGCCTGGCGCATTCTGCAGCCTAGCTGTCAATACGTAGGTCGAACTCCGTGTAGAATGATTTGAGAGCCCCGGTCACCAGGGACTACAGGGAGACGAACAGTCCGATCAGGCCACTCCGCGTACTCTCTCCCCGGGCTATCTCCCTGTTCTTGGAAATAGGCGCTTCACCTAGTATTGTGAGGGGAAGGGGCCAATAGGGCCCCAACCCAAGCACCTCTCTGTCAACAGTTAATGGTAAATAAATGTTTTAATCCCCACCGCCACCACCGTATAAACGGCACCATGCATCACTCAAGTTGAATTGACTCAGGATGCGCCGCATTTCAACCGTGTGCGCTAAGGACACCCCACATCTCGCCAACTGCACGTGCATCCCGGTCGGGGTCAAGCACGCAGTTAAAATCCCCGACAATAAAGAACGGGTGGCTGTGAAACGGCGCTAAAGAACGGAAGAAGTCTTTGGTCTGAGGGTGATGGGCCGGCGCATTTACACTGACAACGCGGATTTTGCGTTGACGATAATAAAAATCAAACGCGATAACGCGTATTCAGTGCCGAACATGCAGCGGCTACCATAAAGTAGGCTGCGCCTAAAAAGCACCACTCCCACACCAGGACTGCGAGGCGAGCTAAAAGAGCAGAAACCTTTCACAGAAAACCGGTCATCAAAAGCGTTCTCATCTCGGCAAGCGCGAAGTTTACATTCTTGCAGAAACAATAGATCAACTTTCTGCGCACTGGCGAAATGCACTACGTCACGCTGCTTATCTGGGTTACGGAAGCCCTTAACGCTGAGCGCAAGAAGGGTTAAGAAAGTGGGAATTCAAAGAAAGATCGTGATGAGAGCCATCTTGCCGGTCGGGGATTTCAGAAGTACGTATACATACATTTTGTCGGAGGAGGAGCCGCGGTCCGTGTCCGGTCCGTGATGCCCGACTCGGGGCTTCTTGGCGGCTGGTATGGGTGACGAAGCATCTGCGTCGCTGGGCGAACAATGGTTCCGTGGGGTACGCTGAGCGCGGGTAACCTGGCTTTTGAGGAGGTCATCGCCCCTTAACACGTGGGAGTCCGGGAACCAGGTGTTCGGGTCCCCGAACAATGTGTCGTCCTTGCAGTACGACTCGACTCTCTCTGCCCAAGATGCTCGCGGGGTCGTCTCGTCCACGGCCGGCTGGCTGCCCGTCTCCTACGGTTGCCGGCGAGGCAGCGGCAAGTTCCGCAGCGCAGGGCTGTGAAGCAGACTGCTGCAGAGGGTTCGCTGGGCCAGAAGCAAGCTCGTTATCGCTGCTCCGGCAGCCCATGGCAGATGGTGTCGCAGATAACGCAGCCGGCGCTTTGGCCGCCTGCGCTGGCTCATCGGCTGGCGTGACAGCGGAGCGTTCGTGCGATGCATGCATGCTCTGTGCATTGGAGCCCTCAGGGGACTCGGTGGTGAAGGGGGGAGCCGTGCCAGGACCACTGAGCGCAGGCGTTGTAGGCCCCGCTTCCTCTGTGCCGCCAAGTGGGCACAGCGAAGTGGCCAGGCGACGATCGCCACGATCACCGCGAGCGCTAACTTTCCTGTGGCCAACCAAGGCTTCGTGACGTCATCAGATGCAAGCTGTATAAAAGAACCACCACAGCTAACTTCAATTAGTGGGCATGGCAAAGTGACCAGGCGACGATCGCTAACCCCGTAAAGCTTATACCTCGTTACGCTGTATACCTACAGCTCTTAGTCCAGGCAGCCAGCCAGAATTTTCTGGGAAATAAATGGAATTCAACCACGCGTTTTGTTTTCGTCGCACAGGTCAGTTACAGTCAGCTCATTTCGTAGTGACGATAGATGTTTAATTGCTCTGCCGTACACTCATAAATGTTTACAAATTGCATATGAGTGTTTCTGTTCCTGTAGACTTGTTCTGTGTGGTGACGTTGAGGAAACTCCGGTACCATCTGTCGATGAAATGCTTCAAACGCTAATAAACGGTCAACAGGCCATAAGAAGCGACATCGCTGACCTGAAGATTAGCCTTGAAACCACAGAAAAGAGGGTATCATGCATTCAAGTTATAGGTTGGCTAATCTCGAACAGAAATCGGAAAACATTCATAACAGGAGCACTGCCGCTTCCGGTGTCCCAATGATCATCGCTAAAATGCAAGCGACTCCGCGGGCAGAACACATCAAGCTAGTCGACTTAGAAAACCGTAGCTGGAAATCTAACCTTATTGTTTTTGGCGTTGAAGGCAGTTCCGATTAATCGGATTTGCGCAATAAGGTTGTGAAAAAGATTTTTGAAGATGCATGCAGGAGCTGATGCTTCGGGGCGGTGCCCTTCAGGACGTGGATGCGGTGGTCATGGTGCACCCGAGTGCGGTGAATGACGTGGCGCCGCTGTTCATGGCTGTGGCCAAGGTGCGCGTGCGCTACTCGGGCAGGGCGTCGTACGTGGTGGGCGCCCCCGCGTGCGCCGTCAACGCCCTGGACGCCGCCGTGACAGCCTACACGTCCGCGGCCGCCATGCGCCAGCACATGAGGCCCTCCTGGAAGATGCGTACCCAGTGAGAAGGCTCTAAGTCTTCTTGAAGATGGACTATGTATAGACACCGACACGTAGTTCGACTAAATCGGCAAATTCCCTTTTAACGACGCCGAATGTGTAGATTTTTCAATAAAAGAGCTATTGAACCCTTCAATGGCCAGATTATAACCTAAGAAAGATCATTACTCTCACGTTATGCCCACTGATATACACGCATTCGAATGACAATATCAAAATTTGTTCGCGCCGCTAAACTTTCAGACACCAGCAAGTCTGTTCCGAACTGTGTGAAACGTCTCGAATCAACTGGAAGGCTCAAGGACAGCAGATAATTTTAATCCTATAGCATTAGAAGCCTGATCTTTAAAAAATTGCATCAGTCATAAATATCGCTCATTGATTGTAGAGACTTGACGTCAGCTCACCGGAAGTGACGTCGTCGTCGGCGCTGAATCCATTGCAATGGGAGGGCTGTCGACACACGTCTGCTATCCACCACTGGCAAGAGGAAACAGATGAGTACATGTCTCTATAGAGCAGAGGACACAGACGCAATGCAGATACATAGAAACGTGTAGCCGAAACGTGGCCAAGTGGTTCTGTCGTCCGCCTCGGCTGCGGGAGGTGGTCGGTTCGAATTTCACCGTCGGACATCCACCAATTGGGTAGAGGCCCGCCGACTTGGCGACCGTTTCTCTCAGGGGGCGCAGGCCTGGAAGCGGCTCCGCTGATTCCGCTACGCCCTGCGCCGATTACGAGTGGGGCTCTTGCGGTTGCGAATCCTCTCCGGGGGAGGGGCAGCCTGGAAAGTATTCGCGTAAAGATGAAGAAGGTATGTTGCTGAAGATGAAGGAGCGGCGCTGAAGGCGCCAGGTCAGTTTCCACTTGCCAGTGCTGGAGACCAGACTATATATCATACAGAGACCAGAGAATCATACAGAGTTGCCTATGACATATTTCTTGTAAAACAGCCCAACGGCTTGAAGCCAAACTAGGAAAGGACAAAACACAGCGCTGAAGCTCCGGGAAGGGAACGTTGGACCCCTTGAATCCAATATCGGCGCTGTTGCGATGAAACTTTTAAAGGTGTTTGGTTTCGAGCTATTGCGCTGTTTTCCAACAACCATTTATGACCAACTCGGCTGCCAGTTGATGTTGCACTATTACATATGTTTCTAGGTATCTTCATTTCGTCCGTGTTGCCACCTCTACATACCTTCAGGGAAACGTGCACCGTACAGATAACCCGAAGTTATGTCTGGTTGTGTGCAGACGGATGTGTAGGGGCCCGCAAATACAGCCACGAAAGGATGACATAAAACTCGATCTAAAGGCACCAACACCTTCTAATTCTATCCCAGTGCCAACACAGAATGTAGTTAGGTGTCCCTGCGAAGTTTTCCTCCAGCAAATTTCTTCATATTCTTTCCGCAAAAGCTGTGATAAAAATGAGCGACGGAATTGTTGAACACTCACTGCAAGTCGATATTCATGCCCCTTTTTTCGCACAGCTTCCTCTCACTGAAGCCAAACATTTTGACCGGAAAGCGCTGGCTACTGAGAGTATGTGACGTCAAACTTTGTATGCAAGCTCCGTGTGATTGCACGGCATGCTAACGGTATATCGCGGACACGCGACATAGGAGTTAGAGTGCAAGACACAAACTACCGTAAGCACTACGCACCCCTAGCGATTATTATTTCTCGCCCGAAAACTAATAATTTTTTAGATGAGCGAGCTGATAAAC
Organism: Amblyomma americanum; assembly: GCA_030143305.2. Classification (NCBI taxonomy): domain Eukaryota; kingdom Metazoa; phylum Arthropoda; class Arachnida; order Ixodida; family Ixodidae; genus Amblyomma; species Amblyomma americanum. Next base: position 74,354 of record JARKHS020033791.1, read on the forward strand.
TGCGCCTCGCAAATTGTGTTGGAAAAATGATAACTTGGGACTTAAAGCATTTTCTAGAATGATGTGCCGATTACAAAGCCCTGAAAGAGCATCAGAAAACAAATATAAAAGGCCTCAGTGGTATTATCACCCTCGGCCTGCCCAATCTTGACTCGCGGATTTGTGACGTCATGCTCGATGTGGTGTGAAAACAAAGATTTCGTTCACCTACCAACAATTTTGTCGGACAAAACGAAACAACTACATCCGTGACGAAAAAACGCTGAACGGTGAAACGGCCCTGAACGAAGATCCCAATTATTCGACTGCACAGAAGAAATAAAATTATTCAGAGTTGTGGGTTAAGACTGACATAAAAACGTTGCCTGGTCATCAATCACTAAGGATCGGGTTATAAGCGAAACAAACGTGCTGCTTGAGCCGGTAAGCGAACGTTGCCCCTCTTGAATCCACTACCAGCGATACAGCAATGAAGCTTTAAATGTTGAGTGGCCCGACTGACGCTGCAGATCCACGGCGTCATCACCAACGGGGGCGTGGTGGCCAGCGTGGTTCCGGACGAGGCGGAGCTGTACTACTACTACCGGGCGCCCAACGCCATCGAGCTGGAGCAGCTGCGGCGACTGCTCGACAACTGCTTCCAGGGCGCCGCCGTATCTACGGGCTGCGCTCTGGACCTGGACTGGCAGGGTGGCTACGAACCTCTACTCAGCAACGCCCCGCTGGCCGACGCCTTCCGGAGGTACACGTGTTCCCTCCCGCACGGGACATAATGCTGTCCTCAAATGGTTGAATGGCACGCGGGCAGTGTCGGGGATCGAGACATGTGTTGGCGTCCTTTTCTGCACCCTGTCGTCCTTCTTGTGCATGCGTCTTCGCAGCTGCTTGAAAAGAAAACGACGCAGAGACAAACTTGAGAAGGGGACAAACAGCGCTAGCGCCGTTTGGCTGACGACCCGGCGTCTCAGCGCTGTTTAAACTTAGAGAGATATACGAGGGACCTTCTCGGGCGCCTTTGGCAGCAGAGGGTAAATTCCACAGTGTACGCTGGAGCAGATGGTAACAATATACCGGATTACTAAAGCAGCTATGTTTTTTCCTCCCTTTCTGGTCCGAAAGATGGTGGCCGCTATAAAGTCGGTGCAAACTAGGTATAGTAGGTCCCCTCAGCGCAAACTCTGATGTTCTCCTAATAACCGTAGAAATGCTGCCCTACAGTGCCAGGTCTGTACATCAGATAACTGGAACTGCGGTGGGCGGACTCATGGGCGCATGTGTAGTATGTAAGTACAGGTAAGTCGTGGAGTGTGGTGTGCAACTCAGCCTCTCAGTGTTCTTTACTCGGATATAGGGCGACAAGGCCGGCTGTTTTTCTTACCATGAGCTCGCCGCAACAGTCCCAAATCGGAATCATAGTCATCATCATTGGTTTCATTACCTTTGTTAGAATCAGATTAAAACTGCTGTAAACACTGCGACATCCACATCATCTGTCCCTTGAGCGGCGTGCCACCATGCCGCCCCTCCAGCTCATTCGCCACAACTTAAACCGAAGCTGTCGAAGAAAATATTTAACGCGACAGCGTTAAAGGCCCCCTTTCGCAGAAAATCCGGCGTTGGCATTCTCAGCAATAAATAGCGTGGCGTCAGGTGACCCAGGCAGCCACCCCCAGACAAGCAACTTAGGCGAACAAGGTACATAGGTCACGTGAGCTGAGGTCAGGTGACCCAGCCAGCCACCCCCAGAGAAGCAACTCAGGCGATCAAGCTACATAGGTCATGTGCCCTTGACATCAGGTGACCCAGGCAGCCAGCCCCAGAGAAGCAACTTAGGCGATCAAGCTACATAGGTCATGTGACCTTGAGGTCAGGTGACCCAGGCAGCCACCCCCAGAGAAGCAACTTAGGCGAACCAGCTACATAGGTAACGTGACCTCGAGGTCAAGCGACCCAGCAGGCCACCCCCAGAGAAGCAACTCAGGCGATCAAGCGACATAGGTCATGCGACCTTGACATCAGGTGACCCAGGCAGCCAGCCCCAGAGAAGCAACTTAGGCGATCAAGCTACATAGGTCATGTGACCTTGAGGTCAGATGACCCAGGCAGCCACCCGCAGAGAAGCAACTTAGGCGAACAAGCTACATAGGTCACGTGACCTCGAGGTCAGGCGACCCAGGCAGCAACCCCGGAAAAGCAACTTAGGCGAACAAGGTACATAGGTCACGTGACCTTGAGGTCAGGTGACCCAGGCAGCCACCCCCAGAGAAGCAACTTATGCGATCAAGCTACATAGGTCATGTGACCTTGAGGGCAGGTGACCCAGGCAGCCTCCCCCAGAGAAGCAACTTAGGCGATAAAGGTACATAGCTCATGTGAACTTGAGGTCAGGTGACCCAGGCAGCCACCCCCAGAGAAGCAACTTAGGCGAACAAGCTACATAGGTCACGTGACCTTGACGTGAGGTGGCCCAGGCAGCCACCCCCAGAGAAGCAACTTAGGCGAAGAAGCTACATAGGTCACGTGACCTTGAGGTCAGGTGACCCAGGCAGCCAGCCCCAGAGAAGCAACTTAGACGATCAAGCTACATAGGTCATGTAACCTTGAGATCAGGTTACCCAGGCAGCCACCCCCAAAGAAGCATCTTAGGCAATCAAGCTACATAGGTCACGTGACCTCGAGGTCAGGCGACCCAGGCAGCCACCCCCAGAGAAGCAACTTAGGCGAACAAGCTACATAGGTCACACGACCTTGAGGTCAGGTGACCCAGGCAGCCACCCCCAGAGAAGCAACTTAGGCGAACAAGCTACATAGGTCACGTGACCTTGACGTCAGGTGACCCAGGCAGCCACCCCCAGAGAAGCAACTTAGACAATCAAGCTACATAGGTCATGTGACCTTGAGTTCAGGTTACCCAGGCAGCCACCCCCAAAGAAGCATCTTAGGCAATCAAGCTACATAGGTCACGTGACCTCGAGGTCAGGCGACCCAGGCAGCCACCCCCAGAGAAGCAACTTAGGCGAACAAGCTACATAGGTCACACGACCTTGAGGTCAGATGACCCAGGCAGCCACCCCCAGAGAAGCAACTTAGGCGAACAAGCTACATAGGTCACGTGACCTTGACGTCAGGTGACCCAGGCAGCCACCCCCAGAGAAGCAACTTAGACAATCAAGCTACATAGGTCATGTGACCTTGAGTTCAGGTGACCCAGGCAGCCACCCCCAGAGAAGCAACTTGGGCGAACAAGCTGCATAGGTCACGTGACCTCGAAGTCAGGCGACCCAGGTAGCCACCCCCGGAGAAGCAACTTAGGCGAACAAGCTACATAGGTCACGCGACCTTGAGGTAAGGCTCCGGACAGTGAAAAAGAACGTCGAAACGGAACGCTAACTTTCAACTAGAGTGAACAAGAACGAAGACACAGAACGCTTTCAGCTTAGTTGAGCGTGCCGGACAGCTTTGGCAAAGATTGCACGCGCCGCTATCTGGACTTTCCAAGCCTTGCAACAGGTTTCCGAAGGCTGGGCTCTGCCACGATGTTCCGCAGACGCACCGCAGCATTGGGCCTGGGGCTCGACGAGCCCCGCAGAGGACTGTCCAAGGTGGACTTCATGGCGTCCTCGGACATCAGCCACGTGTCCCACCAAGTGCCCACCATCCAGCCGACGTTCACCATCCGCTCGGCGCCCAACCACACGCCCGAATTCGCCGCCGCCGCAACGCACAAGGACGCCCAGGCCCCAACGCTGCTCATGGCCAAGGCCATGGCACTCACGGGCCTCGACCTCTTCCGAGACCCCGGCCTCCTCCCAGAAGTCCGCAAGAACTTTGCAGAGAACAGGGCGCCCTCCTCCACAAACTAGAGGTCGGGATCTTTGTATGCGATATAGCGTCTTGAAAAAAATGGTTGTGGATCAAATCGGCTGAGCCGGTTATACGGACGGGGAGATGTTGGCAGCATCCGCTGCCCTTTTCTGCTTGAGGACACTTGGGCTTTATTCCTTTCATCGAAATATACTCCACCTGGGGGATTCACAAACACATTTGGCACAATCACGCCTTTTGAGTGCACGCCATTTCCTAGAGCAAAGCCCAAGTGGACGAAAGGACACAGTAAAATCACCATCTCGTTTTATGCAGCACTGTAAAGGCTACGGCGACATGAGCCAATTAGAACGGCGTGCGCTGCAAAACATGTTACACTGATTCCCTCACCCTGCGACTGGTGGATCCATCACTGGGAACGAAATTGCATCAGTGTCCAGCTTCGGCGCAGAGGACTGCCGAATTTTACGAATGGCTACGCACCACAACATCGCAGGAGGCCTCCGCAGTGTTGTGTTCATGCTTTCTCTCTTGACCTGTGAATGAAACCCTCGCTGTACTTTCAACACATCGTCCTGAAGTATACGTTTTCAATTGCTGCAATAATTTTGAAACATAGTCAACACTGCTCAATTATTTCAGGTACTCTTTTAGTGCCGTCCTTGGCCCTGAATAGACGGAGCTCTACCTTCCACAGTGCGCCAAACGACTTAAGAGATTTGCTACCTCAACTGACTACTCTACCTCATGCGGTTCACCTAGAGAAATATTATTCGAGTATTGTGTAGCAGAATTGTATGCATATATATACCTTTTTGTACAACAAAGCCCGAAAAGATAATGACATGCTGAAAAACACTTGTTCTGGTGGATGACATAATGACTACTTACTCTCTTCAGTGTACATTCCACTTTGGCACTTTCGCTACACCGATGGAGCAAGGGAGGAATTTTGTAGCACACTTTTTTTCCTCTGTACGCTCCATTTCTTACAGCAAAGTTTAAGCAAGGTAACATACCCAGTAAAATACAGTGACCAAGAGAATAAGTACAATATATTTTTATTCACTTCCTCCTCCATTTGCTGAAAACATCTGATCATTACATAACAACGAACATGTGTCACCGTGACTTGGCGGACCACACATTTAACTGCGCAGTTCCCAACAGAAGGGAAAAAAGAAAAGAAAAACTAAGACCGCTGGGCACATACCATCATGGACACGGTAGGCACTGAAGGAAACGGAGCATGCACACAGTTTCGTTTTTTTCATCCTTGTTGACAAGACAGTGCCACCCCACGGGATGCAGGACAACTTCAAAGGCAGCGATGACCACAGTAATAAATATGCATTCCTCCTATGCCGCAACATGTGCCTGTGCCAGACGAAGTATGTGACACCCCGCATTGTGAAATTTGTGCGTACTAAATCACAAAAAGAAACATTTAGACAACATGAAGCTGAGAGAGAGAAAACAACAAAATAACTGTTTCTCAGTAATGGTGACCATAAGGCGCTCCTCTCCAACGAGGGGGAAAGTTCTAAACGTCACTGGAACCGACCGACCGTACATGCATAGTGCCACAACAATGCAACTAGGTCTCGTGCTTACTGAAGTACAGGAAAATTCGGAAATGAAATTCCGTACAAGGGAACGATGACCAGACGCAGAGTCAGAGAAATCCATGCACAACACGGTCGGCAGACGAGGATGCAATCGCTTCCCAGGTTTTCCAGCGACAAGAAAAAATAAAAGTGAGAAAAAGGCCGACTATAACTGTGCGTGGACAGGTACCCAGCGCATTATCCAAGATGACATCACTACAGTCTCAGCCACCGAGAACTCTGACCCAAGCCACATGCGGCCGACAAAACCTTCGTTTCCTTGACTTTTTAATAATCGATACACGTGACTCCACTAGATCTACCAGCAGCGTGTACCCTTGCCACAGGCGATGCAAGAGCACAGTATTTCGCTGTCGTCGGCAATGCCTGAATTAAGTGTGTGGTGTGAAAAACTGACACCAAAGCAGAGAGAACCGTTCCATGCGACAAAAAGCAAAAGCTTAGTCACACGGTGTCCTACCCGCTATCCTTGACTGCATGCACAGCTAACTCCGAACAGCCGAACGCTACCCAGGAGAAAAATCAATGTGGGCCCACTTCAAAGTGGTTTATGGAAAAGATACCAAGTGGTACCTGTTCCATAAACCACTTTGAAAAGGACCACTTGAGCATGTGGGACCACTTTACAAAAGGGACCATTTGGTAATTAATACCAGGTCCCAAAAAAATCATTGGAAATTTCAGTTAGAAGCAGCAGGATATTTCAGTTGGTTCCAACTGGGTTTTGCAATTGGTTTAAATCATATTTAAGGTGCAAATGAAAAACATGTGAGGACTGCAGGGCAATGCTCAGCCTTGGTACCCATATGTTTCCACAGGTGAACTGTGTATGCAGTCATGGAAATCGACACACACACACATACCAGCATACATCACGCACAAGAAACATTACATACATTACATAAAAATTAGTAAAATTCGCTCATGTGTACACCCACGTACAGAACACACTACGGCTCCCATATATATATATATATATATATATATATATATACTCCACTTCTAACACTCTCGTACTAGGGCCAGTGGCACTTGCCGATTGAACGCAGTTATTTCATATAATTTCGACAGCAGTGACTTAGCATATGATGAATGCAATTCAGTAGGTTAAGCTGCTGATAGTTCTTATTTTAAGAATTGTTTTAGTCCTACCTTGTTTGCCAAATATGCAAATGTTCATATGGATTGTGGCCCAGCTGTGGCCACTTGCAAACTAGTGGTACCACTTGAAAGCAAGTGGGACCATTTGTGAAACCACTTGCTTTGAAGTGGCACCACTTGAAAGCAAGTGAGACCACTTTTAAAACCACTTGCCTTGAAGTGGCACCTCTTGAAAGTGAGACCACTTGTAAAACCACTTGCTTTGAAGTGGCACCCCTTCAAAGCATGTGGGACCACTAGTAACCACTTGATATTTTCACCTAGCCGGCAGTTTAATACTAACCTCTGGATTACTTTTTAGAACAATATTGGTCTGCAGGGATAGACTGATACTGGCTCTATGCTCTGGATGTGCACAGCCACCACTAACCTCTAGTGTGACATGCATTATCAGTTGTGACGACACAGCACAGCTGTGTCAACGCTAATCCAGATTGAAATAGAAGTCTGCAGGAGTGGAGATTTTACTTCTAAAGTCTGGATCTCCAGAGTGATTGTTTTGCTACAGGTGCTTCTAGCACTTACCCATTCAACCACCGATACCCCAGGCCCTTGTTTTTTTGTTAAGTGACAGTGGATCTTCCTCAGTCAAGTTGCCCCGTGAACTCTACATGAGCCTGGATGTGCAATATTACTCAAGAAAGCTTGTCTACTTGACCCAAAATGGTTTTCTGACTAGGACCACTTAAGGGGCTAGTGGAATCACTTGGGCCCAAGTGGTTTCCTACTAACCACTTGAGGGGCAAGTGGAACCCCTTGGTGCACCAACTGGCACAGTCTCCAAAGTGGTTTTCAGTTAAAACCACTTTGAAGACCAGATGAGACCACTTGTGTCCAAGTGGTTCCTAAGTGGAACTACTTGATAGGTCAACTGGTACCACTTGCATTAAAGTGGTTCTGAACTGGAACCACTTTGTTGCAAGTGGTACCACTTGAAATACCACTTTGAATTTTCAGCTGGGTAGCCATTTCCTTCCATGAGATAGTGCCACACAGTGTTCCGTATTTATCTATCAGGTTGTAAAAAACTCTCCTGCGCCAACTACTAGCCTATTTGGGCTCACGTACACAGCACAAGGTAGCTTATGATAGCCTGCATTATTTGTAAATAATGTAAAATCGAAACTTGTCTGGATTGTCTGGAATTGGCAAAAAACTGAAGTCGTCTGCATGCAGAGTTTTCGTTGAGGCGAACAGAACAGCCGGCTTGACAGGCTGTGCCACCTGGCGAACTGCGAGGCAACCAATGACCCTGCTCGGAGCAGGGGGAGGTCTCGCAGTTTTTAAGTGTGTTCAGCGAAAGCCTGTGGCTACTTCATTTCCTATTTTCATGATAAGTTTGTGCACTGCGCTTCCGAACTTTCCTTTCTGCGCTTGTCCAAACCACTTGGTGCGGAATCACTGCGCCGCTTGGGAGCCATTCAACGACAGGTGTACCCACACAGATGCACATTTAATACAGCCTACGTGACACACAGACTAGCACACAAAACTACCAAAGCTAACACAAAACCCAAAGACTATAAATACACATGACCCGGGAACACTGCTACCAGCGTCTACTACTAGTGTCCTACTGTTAGCAGTCAGCGTTTGGGCTCACGGTTGGTTCAGTGCGGCTGCGGCGTTGCATAGATCCAGTAGCCGGCATCCACGCCGGCAATGAGATTTTACTTTACTTATTATTGGTGTATTGTGCTATACGTTGGGGGGCAGGAAAGCTCGGAAACACTGCTTTGTGACGGACGCACAAGGTGCCACCGCACTGCATACTTTACCTGATAGGAGTCACAACAGAACAGTCATGGCAGTCAAGCAAGAAGCAAGTTTGTTGTGCACCATGAACAATGAATAACGAATTTTTACTGGTTATCTGAATAAAAATCCCTCCCTAAGCACTGTTGCACAGATAGCCACAACAAAAAGCAGCATGGTAACGAACTAACCTAGAATGAATCGCTTTGTAAAATGAAAACCTATGCACATTTTTGCCCTCCAAAAGTGCCTTCCCCCATCTTCTGCTACCCAAACCTTCACCAAATCCAAGGACATTCACAATTTGACACAGGAAAAACAAACAATGGGAGGAGCAAAAAAATACTGACAAAAATGCCCTTCCCCATTTGCTACTTCATGCCTGAAGCAAGAAGAATAGCCAATGCCAAAAGTTTCAACAAGGTTATCTTTCCACTGGCACTCAAAAAGATAGGATGCACGACTCCCATAATTGTGCTCGATTCTGCGGGGTGACCACATGCGAAGAAACAGAAAAAAAAAACATTCATTAGAGCACAATACAGGCTCTCAAAAGACTTGTGAAGAGGCTTTAACAAAGGTCATCACAAATGCAGAAGAAAATACCGAACAAGGATGTGACAGTCAACACCGAAGAAGAAAGCAGCATAGAATAAAAAAACTCTGCACTGAAGAAAATGCAAGATGGCTACAATGATAATCATCATGGCTAAGAAAAAAAAGAAACAGAAGAACAGTCACTCGTGCGACAAAACGGGCCAGGAACTGAAATGCGCAGTAAGATACAGCAGGTTCACATGATGGCACACCACAATAACCGGGCACAAGATGTGGCGGTCTTGGTTCAAGTCATGCGCGGCTCACTGTGATGCTGTACACCGTTCTTCACTTGTTGGCGACCCTGTCGGCAGCCACATCAACATACAGAGTCATCTACTTCAGCGTGGAACGTCAGCCAGCTTGGGAACCTCATTGCAGGGTGCCTCAAAATTAAGTCAGCTGCTCACGCTTGACGCTCCTAGGTTCATTAACAGGCCTTCTACTAGGCAAGTCAAAGTCAGAATCGCAGCTACAGTTTGTGGCAGTCGTCTTTGCGTACAGGCGCACAATATTGGACGGTGTTGTTGCAGAATGTGATGGGTGTGCCACATCGGCTATGCTCATTGCAAAGCAGACTTTACCCATGCTACCCTCTTGATGAAGATCCAATGCTTTGCAAACACTTTCGTGAAACACAAACAACGTCACTTCCCAGTTCCAATGGCCCTGCGCTGTCTCGGTGTGAGCAAGTAGACCGGCCTTGTGGGAGACCGCAGCCTTGCCTCTCTTCATCCTCTACACATGGTCACACACAGTTTCAAACACGCGACACACAGGCACACACACTTTAAATACAACACGTAACAGCAAACTGGTTCGATAACGCTAATAGTCAATGAGACAAGGCTTCCAAAACTAAAAAAGGTATGTTCCCCGGCAAACCATCCCCCCAAAACACAATATGGCAAATCTGGCCCCACGCTCCTCACAGGCAAAGCTAAGAGCACGAAAACAATGACCAAACTGCGAGCCAAATGACAGTTACTTAAAGAAGCGAGCAATGCTGCCTCGACATCGATTTATATGCGCTGCTGAATGTATCCTCATTTAACAACCTAGTAGCTGTGCAGTGGTGCAGGTCTTGCAACTCAACAACAAGAGGTGGCCCCACACATTTCTATCCTAGAACATGTTTCCATATCCTTGCTAGGTGCTCACTCTAATGTGCGGATGCTACGTAGCTGTGTCATGTCCCCACCCAAAAGGATGTTCTAACAAGCTGAGCAAGAAACGACTGTTGTCCTAATGACTAATCAAGGACATTTGCTAATATCCTCGTCTTGTTTTCAATGCATAACTGCTGTGAGCTGCTGCTGACAGGTTCACTAAGAGGGGCTCTGAGAGCTTCAGATTCAAATGAATCTTGAAGAGCCCATACAAGAAATGGAAGCTCCATCAGCACATTTCTCCAGCACGTTGGTATGCATACTCAGAAGTCGGGAAGACTTGCAAGACCATGTCGAAAGTCCGGAATACTTGCAGCGAGATACATGCCTGCTTGACAGGTCCGGCCCATACTAGATACGGCTAGAAAACTGTCACCTCACCAATTACTACCAGTTGCACTGGCCAGCCAATGTGCCAGCAGGCCTGCCAAAAAGGGTCAAGTTCTCTAGCTTACTGAAAAAGCTCAAGTTTTCTGGCTTACAAAGAGCACCTAACAAGCCCTAAAAAATAACTGCAATCTTTGGTGACCTGTGGTGTCCTGCCAATTTCAACCATCCAGTTGCTGTTAAAAAATTCCATGAAACCCAACTTGTTTATGCTCAGATTTCCCACAGAGATGGTGCTTCAAAGTGAATTTCAGTTAACACATTCAATTACAAAACATGTTTCTTCCTAAGTACACCAAAGCATACCATTAAACTGCTGCAATGCCAAGCAAGGAAAGCACAATTTCACTGTGCAAATAGTTGCCTTTCCATCAGAAAGCGAGGCATCTGCTATTGAACCTTCAGTATCTATTTCTATTCTCTCCTAGCAGGCATTTAAATTTCACAAGAGATGATGCTACCTCATTTTATGCCTGATTTTTTTCAGTCCACTGTAAACAACAGCATTCAAAGCTTGAGGTAGAAAAAAGATGAATTTTCTAACAAAGGGCAGTATTAAAGTAAACTTGCCTCAAACTGCTCCCTGTATGTCAAGCTTTAGCATAAAAAGCTAGCTGTGTTAGTCGCAAATTCAATGCCACGCTCCGTGAAAGCCCTGCACATTTCTTCTCTGCCACTAAAATGCCTGGAGAACAATCATGACACGTAAAGCCTCTGTCTAAAGTTTAGAGCCAAGGGGGTTCACTTCTAATTCGTGTAGCAGGGTTCCTATAGCAGAAATGGGAGACTTATCTGTTAAAGGGGAGTAGGGCCTAAAATCTCACCTTCAGGAAATTTTGATCACTAAGGATGCATTAAAAGTAACACAGTGTGGTTCAGAAAACACCCTGTGCTTTAACTTTCTTACATAGGGGGCACAAACCTCCTAGCTCACCAAATTACATGTAAGCTATCAAAAAATGGTCGACCATAGTCTGGCCACGCATCTGGCAATGCCTAACCCGTGACAGCACTGAAATACCAAGCCTTCCCGATCAGAATTCTATTCTTTGCACAGCACATTAAGGAAGCAGCATTCAACACCTTACTGCCAAACTGCTGCAAGACAGTCCATTCGGCATGCAACGAATTTTATGTGGGTAGGCTACATTGTACCATTTATATCGTGTCTCTCGCAGTTTGAAGCATTGGGTTCAGAAACAGTATCAAGCTGCTGATGCCATATCTGCCCGGTAACCCAAAGTTGTCCGCTAAAAGTACTCTCACCGACTAGCCACATGAATGGCAAGCGGAGACCAAAACTGTGCATCTCTTGTACCACTATTCTGACCTCTTCCTTCGTCTAGATCATGAGCAAAGCTGTCACCGACATTTGGACAGCCAAGGAACCGGCCAGGTTGGGAGTCACCGACTCAGTAGCTTAGAAGCAGCAGCACAATGCAGTTGCCGAGAAGACACCTGCCACTGCCTACAAAGCAAAAACCTCCCAGTCAGCCTCTATGCACACCCTCCAAACTAGCACCACTTTCTAGAATCTACAACACAACCTCCCCTCTCTCTACAACTGCTTTCTACTCCAACTCTAACTCCGTAGAGTACTGCAGAAGCTTAGCACTAGCAGAAGCAACTGACTCAGGGATCCTCAAAGGCAGCCCTGCACTGAAACAGCATTTCTAACAAGTGGCTCTTTGCTTCGGACCCGTGCAATTCAAAACACTAACACTATCAAGCCTCAACGAGACCACAGGGACTCACGGATTCCAAAGAAATGAGGCGTCGAAGCCGGGGCACACGATCTCAAAGCTCGTCTCGCATCCTGGGTGTGCCGCCACAATCTATGGCTACTGCAGCACAGCACGGAAGCTAAGGAAGGAACGGGGCCACAGGCAACCTCAACCTACAAACACACAAAGCTCCTCCTTGACATTAAAAGGCGGAGGTCTAGGCCACTCCTCACCCCATCAGTGAGTGTGACTCGAGCATTTCGACAAAAAGCTTGTTCATGGGTGCTGTGCCGTCCCGTTGGAAACCGTTCCAGAAGCGCTGCACCACTGTGTCCAGCTGCTGGAGCAAGGGCAGGCACAGCAGCAGCTGGCCCGAGTGGACCGCTATAGCCGACGCAGAGGCTGCTTGCTGTGTGGCTGCACTGTTCGCACTGTTGGCGGAGCTTGTCGTTGTCGAAACGGTGTCGAGATGGGTGAGGAGGCCGAGCCTCCGGATGAGGATGACGAGACGGTGGAAGAGCTTCGTTGTGCGGCCACGCCGTCATGCAGGCCCTGGAGAATGGCGTTGCGCAGCTTGTGCACTGATGAGGCGCCCTCCAAGTGGATGTCAGCATGCGACATGCAAAAGAAATTTAAAAAAATGTTTCAACACCTTAAATGCTCCCTAAGCTTGGATGCTAGTAACATCTAGAAGTCATCATCATCATCCTGACTATGCCCACTGCTGGGCAAAGGACTCTCCACTCAAACATCAATCTTTTTGTTTTTTGCATCAAAGCAGAAAGCTGCGCTAGTTATAAAAAAAATAATTGGTTTTTGGGGAAAGGAAAGGGGGCAGTATCTGTCTCATATCGTTGGATACCTGAACTGTGTCATAAGGGAAGGGATAAAGTAGGGATTGAAAGAAGAAAGGAAGAGAGGTGCTGTGGAGGGCTCCAGAATAATTTTGAGTACCTGGGAATCTTTAACGTGCACTGACATCGCAGAGCACACAGGTGCCTTAGTGTTTTGCCTCCATAAAAATGCAGCCGCTGCGCTGCGGTCAAGTTCGAACTCAGGAGCTCCGGATCAGTAGCCATGCACCCTAACTACTGAGCAGTGTTTTGCCTCCATAAAAATGCAGCCGCTGCGCTGCGGTCAAGTTCGAACTCAGGAGCTCCGGATCAGTAGCCATGCACCCTAACTACTGAGCCACTGCGGTTGGTCGTTCATTATTGATTAAAAGGTTAGAGCATAAGATGGAGAAGAAGAAATGGGGAAAAAACAAGAGCAATGCTATGCATCAACTGAAATATTCGCTTTAACTGAAAGTATGTAAATATAGTTCCCCGGCACACATGTGCTCACTGGCTTACAACAAAGCAAGCAGTAAAAAAAAATTATTATAGATGAACCCACTACATCCAACTCACAAAAAATTGCCTATGAATTCAAGATACAGTAAAATCTTGTTTATCTGGATCTTGTCAACTTAGAAATTCAGTTAACTCGGACCCATGGCACGGTCCCGGCAGAAATGTGTACGTTCACTGGCAGCAGATGCTCAGTAGCTCGGAAGCATTTAGTCGCGCAGTAGTTAACTCGGACAACCTCGGTGCGGGCTATCACAGCTCCCAGCTTTGAGCCGCGCTATACTTGGCAGATCAGAGACACACCAACTCTTGCTGTAACCGATGCATCAGGGGAGCGAGAATTTGATGATGATGATGAGATTGACCGAAGATGAACTGCTGTTTGAGAGCTGTCTTAACTCTCCTGTCCTCTGAATGCACTGACCAGCACTGGTGAGCAGCAGGGCCTTGAGGGCGAGGAACTCCTCGTGTGACACCGAGAGGGCCTCGAGCCGCTTCACCAGGTGGGCTGTGTGCAGGAGGAGCTCCTCCGATCAGCACTCGGATGCCTGCCGCTCATCAACAAGCAGCTCTGAGGCAAGCATTAGCCGTTTTTAGGGGCTCAGGTGGCATGACCTGCATCATGAACCGCGCAGAACAGTCAGGGTGCGTTCTTTGATAACGGAGTGATGCCCCTCTTGTTCCAATCAAGAGAAAAAGACGCTTTCTCTCTGAGCATTTCTTCAGACATAGAACAGTATGCTGGAGGCTGGGCTAGTTCAAACACGTGACACTGTTAATGAACAGAACACTTCACTTATAGACAAAGAACACCTAATTAAACATGCCCAGTGAAAGGTTTTCCCTTGGTGCATTTCTTTAAATACGCTTTTCTGTTTGTTTCTTCAAAACACTCCAACAAAGGCCTCTTTACGACTGTTACTTAAAACATATCTACAGAGTTTACTTAAATAGTGCATGATCAAAAATGTGGTGAGAAGGTCACTCCTCTCAGCACAGAACAGTAACACACTAAAACCTCGCTAATATGAAGTCCCCCTGACTGCAAAAAATATAAGAATTAACTGTGTTTTCAATTATAAAAATGGACGAAAAACGAGAAATAAATGTGCGAAACATGACTGTATCAACACTGCATCTTTATTCCACCTCAAAAACGTTCACTTGAAGCACTCATCGATGCATGACTGCATGGCTCGGTAGTTAGCTGCCCTGTAGGTCGCATCCTCCAGCTGGCTGACAGTGTGCACCATTTCGCTATTATCGCAACTGTACCCTACAAAACTGCACACAGCATTCAGCAACTCAATGCTTGCAGCTAAAGCTGGTGCTAGGGCGGACTCAACATGACCTTCACTTTCATTAGAAGGCCCAATGTCTCACATCTTCCCTTCCAAGTTGGTATATCAAGTTTGTGGCATTTGTGTATCACGTTCGGTGCTCAAATAGTTCAAAAAGTTGAATCCGTTGTTCCCGCCTTCGTTTTCTTCACCGAAGTCAGTCATGCATGCACACAATGCCTCTCCTTCACCATCCAGTGCATAAATGGCATCATATATGTCATCAGAACCATCATCTTGGAACACCCAGCATGCTTGAAACAAAGCCTGATCACATCTCCCTCTACCTGCTTCCAGGTGTAGACGATTGGGCAAATGGCACCCACAAGATCCACAGAATATTGTTTGTCAATATCTTAGCACAAGATTACTTTCAGTAAATGGCAGTGATAAATATTTTTGGCTTGCATAACAATGCCCTGGTCCATAGGCTACAATAAAGATGTAACATTCCGTGGCAGGAAGACAAGTCACGGTGTCACACATACTCCTCGAACAAAACTGCCATCATCCGGTTTCTGTACAGCACATCGTCCTCAGGAGATAGCTGCATATTTTTGAAGCACCGAAGGTTCTACATTTTTCTAATATCAGCAGTGGCAGTTCTTTACTGCAGAGCATATTCGCGCCAAATAGAACAGTTATTATGTCCTTGGGTTGTTTTTCTTCTTGTGACAACCGCATCCTTTAAGGGCTAATGCCTTCATTGGTAGCATTTTATAGAACAATGCGGCCTCATCCAAGTTGTAAACATCATCCTCCACATACTGCTGAAGCAGCAGGGCCAACGTGTTTCTTCCAATGCTCAACAATGCATTGGTTGTTGAGCATGACAATCTGTTTCTTGTTCTTCAATACCGTCGAAAGAACTGATGAAGCCACCGTGTGCTTTTCTAATGCGTTCTGGACCTCGTCCATTTTCCAGCCTCTTCAATGGGCAAGTAACGTAACTGTCCACACTTAAAGGCTCCTATAAAGCATATTACACTAGTTCAGTCAAATGTCATTAAACCTTCATCACACGACAACATACTTTCTGTGCTGTACCAATGGCTAGCATGCAAGCTCTGAAGCCACCTTTCATGCGAGACTGCACCAATGATGGGTCAGTGACATCCAAAGACATGAAAAAACAAAGCACACTCCCAAATAAAGGGGTGCTTCAAACGTGTTCCTGAGATGTGTTCTTTAACCACACTAAGGATAAGGTGCTATGGACTGCCTCACCTGTAGGCAAATACCAGGGAGAGGATCTCGGCCCATGTGGTCTGTAGAAGGCGCATCTGGTCGTTGAATGTCAGGTCAGTGAAGCCTGGTTTGCCGCAAAAGATACAGAAAATTAAATGGAATCCTTAGCATCACAGCATTTTAAGAGAAGCTAAGAAAGTGGAGCAGGCTATAAATGAAGGAACTGGATCTTGCTACCACGGTGCTCTTTGAACTTGCAAACATTCAAAGTAGCATGGCGGCTGTTGAGAGTGACACAATCTTTATTTCAAATCGGTGACGATGCAGAACAACAGATGGCAAAAGTGGTTTTACATCTCATTAACATAAAAAAGCGTATACTATTAGCCACATGTTTGCTTTCAGTGCATGTCTTTCTCTCAAACAGAAACAAAGAAAAACATGAAACATAGCATTTAAGTCATCTTTTGGCAAGTCACATGAAAACACCTAATTGGCAATTATTAGTCTCATTATTTGTAACCCACCAGGTATCTGCTAGCCACCAGCTCCCGGTAAACCAGTTCACTCAGGATGCTGATCGTCTTGCAGTGGGTGTCCAGGGGCGAGGACGACGACCCATTGATGATTTCCAGCAGTGGCTCTCGCTCATAGTGCACCAGCACTGAGATTATCATTGTCTGCAGTAGTTGATAGAGGGGAGAGACAACAGCGCCGTCAGCCACAGGACGCTGAAGTTACAAAAGATAACAGAGGAAGTGGCAGAAGCCCAACACACATCCTGACTCGAACAAGCCACAGCATTTTGCGACCCGCACTGACACTTTAGACCTGTTTCCGCCAGCAGGTCTATATGCTAAGGTGTTAAGAAAGCTTTGCAGCGGTCACTACAACTGTTACTGCACTGCCAGAATGCTTTAAAAAGCTTAGTTCAAAGGAATCCCTGTTACAATAAGCTAAAGGCCATTGTAAGATCACTTTTTTTCCTCATGTGCAAGCGTCATTGCGACAGCACGTAAGGACTGTGCAAGGGCCGAACAATGGGGCGCATGAACGCATCCGCCTGTGTGCACGAAATTGGTCAACTTCAACTTTTTGACGCACGGGCGAATGGTCGCATCACGCTATTGGCTGCTGTCCTGTGATGTGGCAGCGCAGCGGGGCCAGGCCGCGCCTCCTAAGCATGATGGCTGCCTGCAAAACGGAGTGAAAAACCAGGTCTAATAGGTGATAGCTATGTCGAGAAACACATAATATTGGCAGCATGTAACTATTACGACAGTTGACAGCAACTTCGAGCTTCACTATGAGCAATAGCGGCAAGTGGCAGTTCCCTCAAGTTGGTTTGTCCCCGTCTACACTGAATGACAGAGCGGACTTCAAAGCTACGCTGTCTACGCAAGACGCAATAGTGCTGGTGTCGCGAAGAGTTTATTTAGAACCGTTTATGATAGTTACAAGTGTTCTCCATACGTGCGAGGATCTTCATGAACAGCAGCGAGAAGCAGCTCCCCAGAGTGAATTTCCTGTGCATACAGCAAGCTTCAGAGCACAGTGGCAAGTGTCAGTGTAGTAAAAAAAGTTATTGCAGTCAGAATGAGTGCTTTTGCATCAGTCAGTGATATTGCCTGCAAGTATAATTACATTTGAAAAGATTACTATGCGCGCCTTGTTTCCAGAATGCTGAAATGAACTTAGAGCTGTACAGCAGATCCTGGTTTGGGTGCAAGCGTGTTTACCGAGTTTGATAACTGCCGAGAGTGCAACGTGACGAAATGAACTTAGATCTCTGCAGCGAGTCGCATTCGTTGCAGCGGTTGTAGTGATTGCGAGCACAAGTTGTTGTGGTGTGGCATAGCCATCACCGATATCGATCATAGTTCATGTGTACTGTGTTAGACAACCGCCGTGAGTGCTACGAGGCCATTCTGAAACTCGTGTTTTGCGAATGCAAAATGCCCTCAGCTGCATGGCCATTCGGCTGTTTTCTGTTGGGACTACAGAAGCGTCGCCAGCCTTCTGCGGCATTGTGCTCCATAAAGTGCAATTTGCGACTATGAGTGGCCGATTACGATGGTATGCCGGCGGCACTGTGAAATCTGTGCAAAAACATCTGTATGCATGGCAGCTCTCATAGCTAAAGTGTATTTTTTATTTCCTGCAGGGCTGTGGGGGGTCTATATCTGCAATTAATTCGCATGACAAATTGAATGAATTCAATTTCCCCTGCATGTGATCATAGTCCGAGCCAAAGCAGTAGTGTTAAGTTTGGGTTGCAACACGTTATGACCAGATCCTGAAGTCTTATGTACGAGCAAAAACCATTGTCGCAACTTGTTCACCGGTGTTCCACAATGCACAAGCCTGTAATATGTGCCAATTAGTCCAACTTTTCTTCATGAGCATTCCATTTTATCTGAAGCAAATAAAAAGAAAAAAGACCACAGCAGGTGCTTGCACTTCTCAAATCAAGCAACCCATAAGCATTCCGAGTTAATATGAACACTGGTTCCGGATCAGAACTGTACATAGAGTTTTCCATAATAGCAAACCATGATTAAAAATGAAAATCCTTTTCAGTAAACTGCTGTGATTACAATGTATTTTTTGCTTAGCAAAGTGGGGTGAAGTTGGATTTTAGACAAATGCTTGCAATATTACGTACGTCATCATCGTTGCCATGGCCATTGGTAAAATGCAGCGATCTTGAAAGGCTCCGTGAGCCATGACAGTCGGGATAGAAACTGTACTCTTTGAATCAGCACCTGATCCGATATTTGCTTCCACTACACTTCTGTCGCGAGGTGTTCAACAGCTTGGCTTTAATGGTGTCGAACGGTTGTTAACTGAGCTTCCTAAGTAAGCTGTACCACCTTGTGTGAGACATTCTCGAAGCCTTTAGAAATATATGTCATCAATGCACACGTACACATGCATCTGCTGCGTTCATTTGCCTGCAGCTGCCGGCAATGAACATTATTTGCCTGCTGGATGAAGGCGATTGTGGGCATATGAGAATACAGTTGTCAGAAATGTAAAATGCTTCCTTATTTTCTTTGCCTCCTTTCCATTTGTTGAATTTCTAAATTTGTTTGCTTGAATGCAGACACTTGTTTGCACCTTCCACAATGCTCAGCTATAGGTTTCTCGGAACAAACATCTGTCACACACATCTGTTCGCATTTGTCGTATGGTCCCCAGTGAGCGCCGAATACCTTCTAGACATCTTGAAACGCCTATATTGATCATACATATCTTGAGCTACCAAAGACATCTGCAAGACGTTGTTTTATGACCCTCTAGAATACATCTTAGCCAAGACATCTGGAAGCTATCCTATGAAGGATTTCTACGTCTTCGGCTACATAAGACAATTACAAGATGGCTTAAACAAGTTGTCATCTAGACGTTCTGCTTCAGAAGTCTACAAGACTTCCTCACAATACGTTTCACGGCTTCGGTTACTTGGCCCGTATATGCACCTACATTGCAATATGTTTACACTGAAACAGGAGCAAACTAGAGTCACGCGACCATCAGAAATATAAGTGAAAACTGCAGTTCACAATGCATTGCAGTACGGCGGGAATTTTCTATTGCCACAGGCTAGTTTGTTTCCATGTGCAAAACAGAAAGCCAGAGGAAGCTGTAACGACTGTGTAGCAATTATCGCGGCCGGCGTTTGATGCAAGCGCGCAGGCGATGCGCAAGAGCAGCAGGCATGGACGAAGGAACATGTGGGGAAGAGAGAATAGGAGAGGTGAAAAGACGGAAGGCCGAAAGAATTTTTCCTTCTTCCATGGCCGAAAGGTTTGCCGGGCTTTGCAGCATTAGGACAGCAATGTTTATTAACGTGATGTGATAAAGCTTAACTGGTAAATTTAAAATGTTTTATTTAATTGAAAAAATTACATACACATCTTTATTTTTATCAAATGTTTTAAAATCCGCATTCAAATTTATAAGTGTTTTCTGCGGACCGATTTGGAGCGGAAAGCGCAGAAAGTCACGCCAGCTCAAGAGCGGTAGCAAAGGGGTAGTAGCCAGCGGGCCAAGCCATGCTGCGTGAGAAGTTTCGGATTGCCTGCTTTTGTTTCATCACCCTGGTCGCTAAGGTATGAACCGTAACTGTCAGTTGGCCCGAAGCAGCTCAAGAGCGGTAGCAAGGCGGTAGTACCCAGCGGGCCAGGCCGTGCAGAGTGAGAAGTTTCGGATTGCCTGCTTTTGTTTCATCACCCTGGTCGCAAAGGTATGAACCGTAACTGTCATTTGGCCCGAAGCAGCTCAAGAGCGGTAGTACCCAGCGGGCCAGGCTGTGCAGAGTGAGAAGTTTCGGATTGCCTGCTGTTGTTTCATCACCCTGGTCGCAAAGGTATGAACCGTAACTGTCAGTTGGCCCGAAGCAGCTCAAGAGCGGTAGTACCCAGCGGGCCAGGCCGTGCAGAGTGAGAAGTTTCGGATTGCCTGCTTTTGTTTCATCACCCTGGTCGCAAAGGTATGAACCGTAACTGTCATTTGGCCTGAAGCAGCTCAAGAGCGGTAGTACCCAGCGGGCCAGGCTGTGCAGAGTGAGAAGTTTCGGATTGCCTGCTGTTGTTTCATCACCCTGGTCGCAAAGGTATGAACCGTAACTGTCAGTTGGCCCGAAGCAGCTCAAGAGCGGTAGTACCCAGCGGGCCAGGCCGTGCAGAGTGAGAAGTTTCGGATTGCCTGCTTTTGTTTCATCACCCTGGTCGCAAAGGTATGAACCGTAACTGTCAGTTGGCCCGAAGCAGCTCAAGAGCGGTAGCAAGGCGGTAGTACCCAGCGGGCCAGGCCGTGCAAAGTGAGAAGTTTCGGATTGCCTGCTTTTGTTTCATCACCCTGGTCGCAAAGGTATGAACCGTAACTGTCAGTTGGCTCGAAGCTAATTGTTAAGCATGCAACGACGCAAGAAAACGTTCAAAGAGTTATCGCGATGGCAGAAATTGCGCCGCCTGAACGATGAGGTTTCCGGTCTCATTGCTGGAGAGCTTAGTTCCAACGGGAGTGGCGCTAGCATGTCGTTTTATTCAACTGAAAGTGTAAGCGAATGCAGCGTGAACATAGCAGGTGGAAGTGCTGTTCAAGTTGATCTTTTAGATGAAGGGGCAATCATTTCATCTGAACAGGTAACACTTGACAGGCACTCCGAAGTATGCGATTTTGGTCCTGATGCACGCGGCATGGCCGGTGCCAGGAGCATTGACAGCAAGCAAAAACCTCGTGTTTCTTAATCTGGTAATGACCGTGATGTAATTAGAACAGTGCGCGCTGCTTCCATTTTGGACAGTGAGTCCAGTAGGCAGTCTGATGAGCTAAGTGATGCTCTCTGAAACGACACGACCATCTCCTCAGACGAAGCCGAGCTTCAGTATGAGAGGGTATGTGTCAATGAGAGCTCCTCTGCAGAGCATGCAGAATACCATGAGGCTAGTGATTCGGAAGACCGTATGGGGCATTTCTTTAGGCCGTGGGCTAGCACCCATAGGGTAACTCATGCCGCGCTTTCTTCGTTGTTGAAGGAAATGAGGCAGCATCCATGCTATTCCGGCTTACCAAGTGACGCAAGGGCATTATTGTCTACACCTCATACAGTGCATGTCAGAAGCGTGCCACCAGGATCTTACTGTCACTTTGGCATTGTCGAATGTCTGCTCTGTGCTGTTACATGTAGACGTGTCATCAGTGTCGTCGGTTCATGGGCTGCCACTTACAAAGACCTCACACAGCCAGTTTTGGCCAGTCCTTGGAAGAATGCTTGAAGTCGGGTTCAGTTGAGGAGTACCTTTCAGATTTCATTGCTGAACATCAAACAGTTTTGGGAGATGGACTGACATTTGCTGGGAAGCTGTTTACTGAGCATGTGAGAGGATGTATTTGCGATGCCCCTGCAAAGGCTTTCTTGTTGGGTGTCAAGTCCCACACAGGTTATTTTGGTTGTTGCAAATGCATACAGGAGGGTGAGTTTTTGGACGGTTCAGTAGGTTTTCCAGAAACAGATGCACATCCGCGAACTGAAGAAATTTTTGTGCAAAAGACACAGGAAGAGCATCACGTCAGCGACACTCCCCTTAGGTCACTGCCCATAGGACTTGTGTCCCAGTTTCCACTAGATTACATGCATTTAGTCCGTAACGGAGTAACCAAAAAGTTGTTGGTTCTCTGAATGAAGGGCTGTAAATCGTACCACCTCCCATTTGCAAGTGTTCATGAGATTTCACAGCGCTTAGTTGACCTTAAGCATTTCCCCTGCACCAAATTTGCACGTTTGTGGCATCTATTGAAAGACCTAGCCTTCTGGAAGGCAACTGAACTTCGTTCCTTTCTCTTGTATCTGGGTCCTGCAGTGCTGAAAGGTATCCTAGACTGAGAGAGATGAGCATTTACTTGTGTTGCAAGTTGCAATCAGAATTCTTGCAAGCCAAGTATGTGCATCACATACAATGATTATGCCAAGGAGCTGCTTACCATTTTTGTGCGTACCCTCAAATCATTATACGGTCTTGCCAAGGTTTCGTACAATGTTCATAATCTTGCTCATCTAGCTGATGATGTAGCGAACCATGGTGCACTTGATAGTTTTAGTGCTTAGTGCATTTGCAGCTGAAAAGCTTTATGTTCCAGCTCAAACATCTCGTCAGAAGTTCAACACTGCTTCTCGAGCAGCTGCACAACCGAATAAACGAACTCAGTGCTAGTGGAGAGTTGTATGCCATTCAGAACAAAATTGGAGCTGTTGTGCCCAGACAACCAGCCCGGATTCCAAATCTACAAGATGCAAAATTTCTCCTGCGAACGCCCTTGGACAAGCCTAGTGCTGCGCCGCAAGGCAGAGCCCAAACACTCCCTTGGCAAGCCGAGATGCTGCACCGTCAAGCAGCGGCGCCCTATGGAGAAGCATCGGTGAGTGACATGTTCATACGTGCAGCAAATAACTTGCTAGACAGCCAGGTGCCGGTTCTCTTTTCCCCCTGGAAGTCACCGCGTGCGGCAAACTTGAAGCGGGTGGCCAGCACGGTCGCTGGTTCGACGTCTCGGACGGCCGACAAGTGCTGGCTTTGTATTGGACCACTTGAGTGACAACCGTTTCTCGGGGCTTTATAAGCCGCAACGCTGCCGCCTGGAGAGCACCTCCGATCCACCGATCCCGACCTACAGACAGACCAACCCATCGTGAGCTGAGTGCCGCTTACGCGGGGAGTGAGATGTGTGACGTGTTGGAGTCTCGCTGGACGTCGCCGTGCGAGAATACTTGCGTTTGCTGTTAGCTCTCAGCCCCCGACGTGATCTTGTCCTGTATAATAACCTGTACATAGTGTATAAAATCTCTGTTGTTATTCTCACCGACGCCTGACTCAGAGGCTGTAGCGGATCGCAAGCGGCGCTGAGAAAGAAGATCTGTCTCGTGCAACAGAGAACGACTTCGGAAACCGACCCGGCCAGCAACGTCAACAGCCTACTCCACCATCTCAGCAGCCGCGGCTACCGGGACGTCCAATAAATGTGGACCTTCCGCCACAACTCTTCACTACTGACTTGAGAGCTGGTAACGCTGTCACAAAACGGTGGCGAGCACAACGGGACCACCTAAATGTCGCAACATTGGTGGCAGCGGTGGGATCCTCAATCACAACGGAGCATCCAGCGACATATAAGCAGCTGCACACTAGAGGACAGCTGCCACACTCATGCAATAGGCCACAGTTTAAAGCTGCTGTTTTTCCGCTGTTCATCTTCAAGTCCACTGATGGGCATAACTGCTGCCTTTGCGACTCCAGCATTGTGCTTGTGTCAGATTTTTGCTTCGATAAAGCCAGATCTGAAGTGCTTGTTCACAGCATTGCTCGAATTCTACAGTTTACCCTGCAGGTTCAGTGACTTGAATATTTTTATTGCTTCCCAGCTGTCATCATGCAAGGTGTGGCTGTTGGCTAGTGTTCAATGCGTTTGTATTGCTGCCATATTTGAGGTCATCCAGTGAATATTTGATATTGCCACTACTTCCTTCTGCTTAGTTTTGCTTCAGAAATTCCCATTTCTTGTGTACATGTGCTGTCAAAAGTAATTGGAAGTGACCTTTGATTTGATTTCTTTGAATAGAAACAACAACAGTAGAAATTTATTGGTGCTTTATGTAATTTAGATGATCACCACTAGTGTGCATATACCTATTCAAGGATGCATGCAATTAAAGCGCTGAAGTGAATTTTTTTTTTGCTAATATTGCCTTCCATTTACTTTTAACAACATATATAGAGTGTGAGCCATGTTTTTTTTGTTTTAAATCTTTCCCACTTGCAGAGAACGTTTGCTGTTGTAAGATTTTGTGAAGACGACAGTGTAGACGTGGTGCCTACACACTGGCTTGAGGGAGACCAATGCCTTTGGCCCCATAATCAAGGGTTCGACAGAATCCTGTCTGGCGAGGGGGAAGCATATTGGAAGCACAAGAAAGCACAAGAAACATACACTCGCCAAAGAAAAATATTTAACACATGACGTTTCGAGACCGGTACGGGTCCCTTGTTCACAATGAGGATGGGCGGAATGGGCCGCTACTTATAAGCGGACTGGACTGCTCAGTGAGTGGGCGTAGATATCGGGGAGATTCCCTCTCGTCCTGTTGATAGCATTCTTGGTCGCCTGTATGTAAAATGATTCGAGAAGTAATTGTGAAGATAAATGTTTCTTCGTTTCCAAGATTCTGGCGTTCTGCCAGTCAATGGAGTGCTGCATCATTTGGGCATTTTCTGCAAGTGCGTTGGAGGAAGTGCGACCTTTCTTGACGTCATTCTTGTGTTCCCTTATTCTTCTTTTAAAATCGCCTGACTCGCCAATGTATGATGCATCGCAATCCTTGCAGGGGATCTTGTATACAACGCCGGGGTAACACGTGCGCTCTAGGCGGTCCTTCACGTGACACAGCTGCTGTTTCAGCTTGCTGGACGGTACGTGCGCAATTCTAATGCCGTATTTGGCAAATATTCGCGCCAGAGCCTCACTTGTACCCTGGGAATGCGGGACAGTCGCGCGTTTCTGTTTGGGGCTGAGCAGGTTGCTTACAGCGGCGTTCTTGATTGTTTAGCATCTGACGGGGGTAGCCATTATTTTCAAGGTCGACGCGAACTTTCTGCTGCTCGGAAGAGAGAAGGCCAGGACTAGAACATAGACGACCAGCTCGCTTGAGCAGAGCGGGCACGACGGAGCGTTTGTGGCCTATGGGATGGGCAGATTTAAAATCGAGGTACTTGCCGGTATGTGTGGGCTTTCGGTATACAGTAGAGGCGAGCCCATCAGGAGTGCGGAGAACGAGAACATCGAGAAAAGCAATACTTCCGGCGGCTTTTTGTTCCATTTTGAACTGAACTGTTGGTTGAAAAGAGTTGAGGTGGTCTAAAAAAGGTTTGGCATCCTTGCGCTGAACTACGCAGACGCAATCGTCCACATATCATAAAAACAGTTTCGGACGAGTATGAAACGATTGTAGGCCCGAACTTTCAATACACTCCAGCGCGAGGTTGGCACAGGTTACGGACACAGATGCACCCATGGCCGTTCCAAACACCTGCTTGTAATATACGTTTCTGAACACGAAATATGTGTTCTGAAGACAGAAGCTTAAGAGGCGGCACAGATCAACTGCTTCAAAAGGCGTACGGGATGGTAGTGATGGGTCTTCTTCCAGTGCCCTTTCACAGCATTCAACAACGAAGTTTACTGGAACGCATGTGAACATCGATTTCACATCGAACGAGACCATGATGTCTTCGTTGTCAACCGCCACGGCCTTCAGTTTAGCAACGAAATCAGCGGAATCTTTCACGTATGTCGGCGTACGTCCAACAAGAGGTCCAATAACCTGGTGCAGATACTTGGATAGGTTATGCAATGGGGAACGCGTGAAGTCAACTATCGGCCTGAGTGGTATGTCCGGTTTATGAATTTTAGGTAAGCCGTAAATAGCGGGTGCTGAGCCGTTATGACATAACGGAGTAAGACGGAGTCTAGTAATAGCCTTATGAGTTTTTAGAACTTCAATAACGCAATTACACTTGCCTCTGTGGCTCGACAAAATCTGGCTTTTAATGACACAAACTTTCAAATAATATGTTGTTTGCTTTTGCAGGAGATAGGAAAAAAGACAAGAATTTTTCAGATTTATTGTGAACATTTCGACCGGCACTCAGCCTTTCTGCATGTGTGTCTGTGTGTGTTTTAAAGCAGCACTTGTAAATGCGAAAAGAAAATTAATAAGTAAACCTTATGCAGCTTGCCTCTTTAACCCTAGCACTGGTTGTAATATTCTGGCTTTGATGCCTTGTTCAGCTTAGGTTATCAATTCAGAAATGTATGGCTTCAACCTGGTAAGTTATTCCTTGGTCTGTTGTCAACCCTTCTCCTAGAAATCTGGTGTGTCTGTTTTTAATGGGCTGACTGGCTTGTATAGCTAATAGAATACACTGGTTAAGAAAATGCCCTTCGAATAAGTTTTTCGATGGCTACTGGGCACTGAAAAAATCCTTCACATCATGTGGCTTGTGCTAATTACTAGAGAAAATGTCTTTTTTTCGCAGAAACGAGAAGACAACTGTACAGGAAGATGAAAGGCCACAGGAAAGCCCGTGTACCTTCACCCTCTTTTCATATTTTCATTCTTCCAGACCTCATGAGTACCCTCAGGCAGTGCTCTAGTCATTGAATTGTTTTGTGTAAATTTTCTGCATTCTTTGTTTTGTACGTCCTCATTGAATCGTAATTTGAGTTTGAATTTCTTGGGTTCTTGGTTTTGCATTTTCTCAGGATGCTTCCTTGCTGTGCATTCTGTATTTCAATTTCTGCCTTCTTTATCTATATGCTATATTTTTCCTATTTAAAGTTGAATGCCTTTGTACAAACTTTGTGCAAATTGTTTGTTTCACCTTGCTGTGTGTGCACCTGTGCATGCCTATCCCCATTTATTATTAGTCATTTCACGTTGCTGATTTTGGCATTTTTTGTATGTTTTCACCCCTAGTATAAAGAGACAATTTTATGCTTACGCAGAACTGCATTAATATTTTGTCTTTTTAATGTGGAGTGCTTCCTTTGCTTTTTGTATATGCTTTTAATACATATCTGCAATTTTAGTAGTGCAACTCAAGCATTTTAACTTTGCCGTGTACACTGTTGAGAAAAATTTAATGATCTATAGTTTACAAATTTTGTTTCCTAACATCGTATATTGTTATTGCTGAACCTCCCAAAGAGCAGCTAATTAACTGATGGCCGTTCACTGCAATTTGCTATGCTTTATGACAAAAAACTGATTTAGTTCTCACCAACTAGTTGGTGGCTTTAATGCCTTTCAGAATGACCAACAGTAGAGCATCACTCCCCTTTTTTTAATCATTGCATGTGTTTGGCTTGAGTGTTTTTTGTATGTTTTCGTCCTTATTATAAAGGGAAGATTTTAAGCTTGGGACAACAGCATTATTATCTTGAAATTTCCATGCTATTGATAGTGGCTTCCTGTGCTTTCTGCATTTGCTTTTAAAACATGTCTCCGATTTTTAGTTGTGCAAGTCAAGCATTTTAACGCTGCAGTGTACATTTTTGAGAAAAATTAAATGATCTGTAGTTTACGCATTTTGTTTCATAACATCATGTATTATTATTTCCGAACCTCCCAAAGAGCAGATAACTAATGGCTGTTCACTGTGCAGTGTGGCATGCTTTGTAATAAAAAAGAACTACAGTTCTTGCCAGCTAGGCGACAATTATTATTGAATGACACTCGTGCATCAATTTACTTCACACCATAACAAAGCAGACACCAAACACTGCAGCACTCCCAAATTATTTTATCACATTTAAGGTTGCAAAGAATTCAACACTTGAAAAGGCAGTGTGGGTATGTGAGGTCATTGCAGCTAATTGTAGGCCCATCTGGTGAGGTGATTTATATTTTTTTGTCTGATAGTGGTGCATTTCAGACAATTCTGCTGAGAATAACAGGTAACAAACCGATAATTTTAATACCTGCAGGAGATAAGCAGTAGTGGTTTTAATAAATAGTAATAAAAAAGGAAGGAAAAGATTTTTGCTAGCCCCCGCATCTGCCATCGATAATTAAGCACCTGAGCTGGGGCAGTGGAAATAAAAAATAGCAGGCAGAATGGAGAAATGAAATGAAAGAGGTGAGGGGACAGGGAGACAGGAGATTCCATAGCCCATTTTAGGCATATTATCCTTCTTTGAGATTTTTACCAGATGTCTTGCAAAACACTGTGTACCTTAAAAAAAGTGGTTGCATTAGCTGAGCTAGAAGACAGCTACAAGATGTATCAAGACATATAGAAATGTCTTTCATATCTTGCAAACATCTAGTAACTGTCGGAGGGGGGGGGGGGGGGCAGTTCATACATCTCTAGGACGACATGTTTTGGGCAAGATGCCTTATAGACGTCTGGTAGACTGACTGATGTTTCGTAAAAAACCTTTGAAATGTATAAGATTTGTCTTTTAGACTTACACAAGATGTCTTGCAAGACACCTTATAGCTAAGAAAAGTGGGTGCATTAGCTGAGCTACAAGATGGCTAAAAGATATATCAAGACGTCTGAAAATGCCTTGCAGCTCTTTTCAAGACATCTTTTAAACGTTTCACAACTTTCTCAGAGGCCAGTTGAGACGTCTATAAGATGTCTTGCTTATCTTGACAAGAAAGCATATAGTTGTGCAGTAGATGGGTTGGTGTTCACTGGGGTGGTGACCGGGCCATATGTGTGCACATTGCCAAACTATGTTAACAAGGTTTGTTTTAATTTTTCAAAATGTGCTACGCACTATTGCACTGTGGTTGGCCCTGCAATGCTGACGTTGAGCCATTTCTGAAAGTCCTACAGTGTGGGTGCCGCCATCGACCTGTCGAGGCTGAGATCACATTCAATTTCAGCCATTTCTTTATTGCTTGGATTGTATTGGCAGATTCTCTGCTTTACACCTGTGCTGAGTTCTCGTGCTCAACAAACTTTAACTCGTGTAGTTTTTTCTTCTTGCCGTATGCTCTGTTTAAAAAAATTCAATTAGTGTTGCGAGTAAACATCTGTGAGATTAAAACAAAAAGATTAAACAGTCAGCGAGCGGCTTAATTATTTAAATTGTGCAGTGAACAAAGTGCACCAGAAAACGAGTCGCCGAGCTTTCAGTGCCAATGATTTTGACATCAGAAACAGAAGTGCTTGTCAGTCAGAAAGTGCAAGCAGAGAGCCGGCGCGCCTGGCAGTTCAAGGTTTAACAATAACTGCACGCTATGCTGTAAGTGGTATGAGGGCAATTCGAGGGTGCAACAGTCATACGATTCAGTCTGTATTTGTCGCCAAATACTTCTAACAGTCCTTGCGCTGTGTTATAGTATCTGGTTACCACAGTCCAGGTGTTCGCATTGCAGTCCATATTACATGACAAAAATATGCGGGTCCCAATGGGCTTTGCGCATTTAAATCCTGTCAGTTGACCAAACAGCAAGTTCCATGGTAAGGCATGTATGCTTTGATAGTTTCAACCCCAGAAAAACAGTCCATAATTCAAGCCATCATATTACAGAGCGGATATGAATGAGGCATGGCTGCATATAGCAGAATGTGGTAAATTTTTAGTTCTGCTAATGTCACAAGCACCAAATTATTTCACCATTTCTATGACTAGCAAGGGTTGCTAATTGTGAAATACATTATGTACTCTCACACTGCTTAATTGCTGTGGCCCAATTTAGGTCCTTCCAAATTGGTACGGTTTTTGGAAAGCATTCCTGTGATAGCCAACGTTTCGTTCTTCGTGACATACACTTGCACCTTAGTCTCTGAGAAATCAAATCAAATCAATATTTATTCATCTCTGTTCAGCATATGAGTTTTTCTGTCCAACCTAAGCACAGAGTGCTTGTTGGTTGTTCAAGCAGCATGGTGAATCACCGAAAGTGTACAAAAAATTACACACAAAATAATGACATTAGGCACACTAGTACATGTGTATTATGCAAATAATTTATTTGAAAATACTGCAGCCCCATTCCAGGGGCTATAGCAGGAGTGGTTACATATATCATGCGGTACAGTTGCGCGCATAAAGGGGTACATGGCAAAATGTGAAAACAAACGCTGCATACATCATATAATGCTACTAAGTATCATATAATGCTAATAAGTAGTATACCTACATATTGACCAAATAGGAATACAACTCGAAAAAAAGAGAACCAGAAATGAACAGAGGACATCATAACAGCTTGAAATCAGCCATATCTAAAACAAATCTAAAATGTGAAGCAAAACTGAAAACAGAATACAGTATGCAAGAGGCCATCAATGATTCATCTGCAAGCATTGGCATCATATTCTTATTGCTTTAGTCATTATACATTTAGTTTTGAAATTGAAAAACTCTTTGCCAAGTTCATTAAATCTTTGTGGCACATATCTCCTTATCTTTTTCCCACAATGTACAAAACATCGTGGGTTAATATAAGTTTCTATCTTTCTAAAGGCAACGTTTTTCTTGACGGGCATTTTGAAAGCATTTGTAAAGTAATGACGTGTGAGCACTGTTTAATAAAATAGTTCCCGCATTTCTGGTACGCCTAGTCCTGTATTTTTCCTCCTTATTAACCTCCTCCAGCATAGTGCCGTAAGTTATACTATTTACAGTTCTTTTATATAGGCGATTTATGGCTCCCACTTTGTGATCAGAGCAAGTTCTATACAATTTTAGGCCGTAGTAGGTTATAGAATCATCTGGCGCCTTGAATATGATGCACCTTAGGTGCATCGAAGTCTTACCTCTGAGGTTGTACATCATCGTAGACACGGCTCTAAGCCTGTTATATATATACAGCACATGATTATTCCATGTTACATGCTCATCAAATATTATTCCAACATATTTAACTGAAGCCGCAAATGGTATGACATTACATGTGCACGAATCACAATGAGAGCCATGTGAGAAAAGTGACTCATTAGGGGCATTCGCTTCTGCGGGTTTCTAAAACAGAGCAGCTTCATTTTTTGTTGATTGAAATATATTGAATTTTGGGCAAGCCAGTCTATCACCTTGCACATATTCTGCTGAAACCTTTTGCTCCCAGGATGAAGATAAGTAAATTCTAGTGCTAGTGCTGTGTCATCTGCATACTGAAAAATTCTTGACATCAATTTAAAAAAACCTACTTCAGAGACGTATGTATTGAATCGCAATGGGCCCAGTGTACTTCCTTGAGGAACACCAAATTTGATCACCTTATATTCACTGTATTTGTCATCAATTACAACAGACTGTGATCTGTCTGTGAAATATCTCTGGAAGAATTGATGAAATCGTCCCCTGAAACCCATGTTTCCTATCTTTTGCAACATTAACGTGTGATCAATAGTATCAAAGGCTTTTGATAGGTCTAAAAATAGCGCTAATGTAAGGTGGTTGTTTTTATTGCGGTGTTACCATAATCCAAGAGTCCTAAGAGTGTAGTTGTATTCTGGTCATTTATGAAGCCGTACTGTGCTGCGTTGTTTAAGGAATGTTTCTCACAAAAACTGCATAACGGATGCTACATATTTTCCAAAATATACGCAAAATCAGATATAATAGAAATTGGTCTGTAGTTTCTAAAGTCATTTTTCTTTCCACTTTTATACACAGGCGTCACTATTGATATTTTAAATTCTCTCGGCATTATCCCGGTCTATAATATGCCGTTTAGTATTTTGAGAATCACACTTCTTAATATGCTAAAGTTGCAGTACAGATTGCGCACACGGATCTTATCAAAGCCTGGTGGCTTGAACATCTTCATTTTACTTGCGATGTTCCACAGCTCAGCCTTTATTAACTCTGGAAGGTATACAATTTGTGCGCATGTACATAACGGCTTGTATTCTAGACGTTTTGTGCCATGAGCGGCGCAGCTTATCTGTCGCGTGAATAATGTGTCGTTAAACAGTTCACACAATGACTATGTTCTTCCTTGGGAAAGTTTTTTTCGATAGTCTCCTCAATCGTAGCCTCTTTGACTCACCCCATTAAATTGTTTGCTAATTTCCATGTCTTTTTTCCACCGTGCCTGTTCTGTGCAAACTGCTGGGATAAGTATCTTCTTTCAGCCAGTCGTTTTTTGGCTGTTACCAGATTTTGCAATGTGCAAAACTCTTGCCTAAGTGTGGCGTTTTCAGGGTCCTTTCTACAGTTCTGCCAAGCTTTATCCTTTAAATAACATAACTCGATGATATCCTGCGTTATCCAGTGGTTGTCGGGTTTTCTTTGTTTAATTTTTACCGATTTATGTGATGACGCGTATATTAGGTGGAACTTTGCAAGAAATTGGTTACGCAACGTAATGTGATCTAGAGAAACAAAGCATCCCAGTTTGTGTTCTGAATGGCATTGTCTACATTCCTGTTGTCTAAAGTTTTGGTTATGGGCCTTATGTTTGCATTGCCTTCTTGGTTACAAGTTTCTGTCATGATTACAAGTGTCACCAAGTTATGATCTGCGAGTTTCATTATAATTACTCCTGAGGAGCAGTGTTTGTCTGCCATGCGGACAGCTATATGGTCGATTCATGATGTAGCTGTCTTGGAACCTAAAAATTCCTCTCTAGTGCATTTATTAATAAAGTTAACTAAGCCAAATTCAGCCAGTAGATCTAGATAGTCTCTGACTACCCTCTTTGACTCTTGCATTATATCTATATTTAGATCTCCCGCTACAATAAACTGCTTCTGATTCATATGTGTTTTACGAGTGAGCAAAGTTCTTCCAGGATTTAAATAATGTTCTTGCTGGGTTGTCTGCATATTGCACACACAGTATAAGATGTATTCATTTTGTTAAGCGAAACAACCATTTCTACATGGTCTATGTACACCTGAATTTCGTTTGACAGCCAGGTATCCTAAAACACAATCACCCCTCCTCCTTTTCTGTTTTCTCGACACCAAGTGTAACGAGAGTACCCAACAAGGCTGTAAATGTTTTGTCGGGTTGCATCTAGATTAACCTCTGTTAGGACAATTATGTCTCCTTTCTTCTGCCAGCTAATTACATAAGCATATAACTGATCCCAGTTTTTCCTTATGCTGCGTATGTTTACATGCAATAAACTTAACTCCAGCGTCAACCTTTCTTCTTTTAAAAGCAGGTTTACATGAAAATACCACTAGAAAAAGGACTGAACTCCGCAATTAGTCTATTTTTCAATATCACTTTTCCTTGCAATGTTTTTTTTTATTGACGACATAGTGCAGGCAGTAAGGCCCAAGCAGGAGTGGATTACAGAAACAGATCACAAATTGAGCAAAAATACCAAAATGCAAACAGAACACGAGCAGCGGGAAATGACATGAAAAGGCAAAAAACAAGCTAACACAACAAGCAGAAAAAAAACTAACAATATTCGCTTATCAGGTCAAGAGACCGTATACACGAAGCTGGTAAGCTGTTCCAATCACTGATGGTTTGCGGAAAGAAAGAGTGCTCAAATAAGTTAGTCTTTGCAAAGTACGGGGTCAGAGAAAGGGGGTGGTAGTGTCGAGTTTGTCTGGTGTTCTGTAGTATAAGATATGGTGAAGAATTTATTCCAAGTTTACTGTTAAATAACAAAAATAAGAATTTCAACCATAGAAACTTGCGCTGGGACTGAAGGGTTGGTATTAAATTCGACTGCATAAATGCAGAGACTGAAGCAGTTCGATTGTATTGCAAAAACATGAATCGCACACCTTTCCTTTGGATCCACTCAAGTGCTTTTATGTTAGTGACAGTATACGGATTATCATACAATGCACGCATATTACAATTTAGTCCTTTTAAAGGTTTCGTATACCAGTCTCTTAAGCTG
The DNA here is from genome assembly GCA_030143305.2 of Amblyomma americanum. Classification (NCBI taxonomy): domain Eukaryota; kingdom Metazoa; phylum Arthropoda; class Arachnida; order Ixodida; family Ixodidae; genus Amblyomma; species Amblyomma americanum. The sequence goes on from JARKHS020033791.1 coordinate 108,373, forward strand.
AAGTGGTGCATCTTTTAGTTTATGGCGCAACAAACAAAGTATATGTAAGGCAGACGAGCAGTGTTAGAAATATGAGTGTTCCAGCTTAAGTTGTTTGTTAATGTAACACCGAGATATTTATATTCGTTTACTTGAGTAATTTTTACGGAACCAAGAAAGAAAGAGCATATGAATGGATTAAGTTTTCTTGTAACACGTAGTAGGACAGTCTATTCAAAGTTAAGCTTCATGCACCATCGATTACACCATGCATGGATATTATTAAGTGTTTAGTACTGCCTGATCGTCAGCTAACCGGATCTCATTGAAAATAATACAGTCATCAGAATACATGCAAATCTGTACATCTTCATCAACCACATCTACAATGTCATTGCAATATATCAAAAATAGCACCAGCCCACGCACACTGCCCTGAGGGACCCCAGATATGACGGGAAAGCACCAGAATCTTCTTCGTTAATAGTTACGTACTGTTTGCATTGTGTTATTAAATACATTGACACCCAAGCAATAAAAAAATCTAGCAGTCCTGTCAGTTGAAGTTTCTCAATTAATTTATCATGGGGTACTAGGTCAAAAGCTTTACTGAAATCCAAGAAAATTAAATCTACCTGGCCGGCCCTATCCACGACAGAAGCAAGAAAGTGAAATATGGTGACTAACTGAGTAATCATAGAAAATCCTTTAATAAAGCCATGCTGCTGTTGCGACAGAATGTTATTTTTTTGAAGAAACTTTGAAATGAGGTTAGCCACGAAGTGCTCCATGAACTTGCAAGAAGAGCATAATGTAGATATGAGGCGATAGTTGGATAAAGAAAGTGGGTCACCCTTCTTCAGGACGGGCACCACACGCACAGTCTTCCAAACATCAGGTATGAACGCAGTTCTAATTGAAGCTTGAAATATAACTACGAGAAATTTGCTCAGTGTTTCAGCGAAACGGTGAAGGAATGCGCCTAGTATACCATGATGTCCCGGTGAAGATTTAACTTTAATTCTGAGCAGCATGTTCTGCACTCCATGCGAAATCAAATCAGTGACACTCGGGAAATGTGATGGGAATGTTGAAAATGAAGGTTCAGTGGGCGTGGAGAAAACACTGTGAAAATATTCCTTAAAGTGTTCTGCAATTATTTTGGGATTAGTGATTACTGCACCATTATGAGATTTGTTGCACATGCCTTTTGCTTTCCTTCATAAAGTTCCAGAAGCCTTGAGGATCCTCAGAAATGAAGTTCGGGAGAGTAGTGTTAAAATAAATACTTTGCATGTATAATGGCATTGGAAAGAGCTGCGCAAGCTTTGCAGAAAGCCTGTGATGCTGTTCTTTTCTTGCGTAGGCATTTGGCCTTCCGTTTTAAATGTATTATATGCCGGTTCATCCATGGCATATGTTTGGCCGTTTTCTTTATTTTGTCAGGTATAAAATTACTCAAACAAAAGTAGCATAAATTCTTAAATTTGTTCCAAAGAACGGCAGCAGCATCATCAGAGAAGTCAGCAAACTGAGAATCTAAGTAATTTAAGATGGCATCATCATCAGCATGCTCAAAATCTTTCACTGTTTTAACCACTGGATCATTTTTTACAGATTTGGGAGCAAGTGATAGGCAAACAAATACCTTTTTATGATCGGATAAGCCGGAATCCACGACACTTCTTAATCATCAAAAGCAGGATGAAGAAAAACTAAATCAAGAATGAAACTTGATGAATTGCCTACACGTGTAGGCTTACTGACAATTTGAACGAGATTATTCTCAAACATGATATCAAACATAGAATTTGAATCAATTGCAGAGTCGGCACTGGAAAGCAAACGGTCCCAGTCAATGCATGGAAAGTTGAAGTCCCCAACCACTATCATCTTATATTTGCTATAATGCGCCATATGATCCCTTAGTTTTATTAGCAGATCAGGCATCAACTCTGGTGGTCTATATACTGCATACAATAAGAGGACATGCCCAAATAGTTTCACATTTAAGCATAAACATTCTATGTCATCTAGGTCAGGAAGACAAACGGTTTCTATGTATGATTTCATTACTACAGCTACTCCACCACCCCTGCTGGTCCTGCCTTTACGATAAATTTTGAACGCTGGAGGAACAAGATCATCGTTGATAGCAGTACTTCCTCCTTCCCGCCTGGCAAAGATTTTCCCACTGCACATCCAGACAAACTTATAGCCCTGCTGTTTGCCTCTCTGTCTGCTCTGCCAAAACAACTTCTTTTGTGCTCGTGTCAAATTTTCATTTATGTAGATGTTATCAGACTGCAGTGCATATTTCTTCGAAACCCAAAGGTCAGGATCAGCCAAGTCCTTAAATCTGACAATGATTGGGGGTATCTTATCTTTCTGCTCTTTTAGCCCGTGAACGGCTTCTAGTGAGTGACGCTCAACTGTCGCTGTTTCTAGCTTTGCGCTCAGTCCCGCTAAAACTTGGTACAGACCTTTGCCCTGCTTATAGGGAACGCCAAGCAGCTCGACGTTTTTCCGCCTTGAGTACTGTTCAGCATTCTCAACGTTTTACTTGAGCCTTGCGATTTCAGTGTCCTTTTCTGAATCCTTTTGCATCAGCTCTGTAGATATAGTTTTTACTTCTGCAATATCCTTTTCTTGCCTTGGCATGGTAGCCAGAACTCCATCATATTTATGCAACAGGAGTTCCATTGATGCTTCTATCCCTGCTGTTGTCATGCACTGTTTGTCTACCTTTCTTTCCAGCTCTTCCAGCCGGCCCAAGGCTGCAATCATCTTTTAGCTGATCTCAATCAGTTTTGTTACATGACTCGACTCTACTCCGTTCCCATCCCCAGAGTTCTGTGTCACTGTTTTTAAATGTTTCTTCGTCTGGTTCCTGCTTTTTACAGCTGTCGCATATACAGTGGTCGATTTCACGTGGTGCCTTGCTTTTGAAGGTCTTTTTAGTTATTCCCGCAAATTTATCTGCGTGGTATACTTTCTTACATTTAGCACATGATATACTCTCTTGACCTTTATCAAGCAACTTTGAACATTTCGTGCAATCTCTCAACGGCATGGTTCAATACAGGAATGCAGTCCAGTGGAGCAAAGAAAAATGCCCCATCCCAGCTGACAGGCCTCTTACCAAGAAGTAAGCAGCAAGATCAGCACGTTGCTCGATGCCCCATAAGACTGCACGCCAGCATTGTTTGGTTCCTCATTTTGTAGGCTCTGACCTCTTCCTGGTTCCTGACGTCACCCCTACCGTTAGACACCAGAGACGATGTTATTGCGACCCGTCCATGCTTGCAGCTTAGTTGTTGCGCCGTGCGTTGTCCGTTGCTCGCTCCTTGTTCAGCCGGCATGAAGCCGGCAGGCAGCCAGGTGAACAAGGGCAATAGGCGATAGGAATGGCAGGACCCTAGAAATAAGCAGGAAGATCAGCACGTTGCTCGGTGACCCACCGGACTGCGAAAGTATGCAATAAAATTCTTCATAGAATAATGCTTTGCATCGTACTGTTCTGAGTGGGATTTAAGTGATCCTAGGCAGCTAACAGCATTTGGCTCATGCTAACTCTTGCTCATCCTGCTTTTCTTTTTTGGAATCTCGGGCAACACCAAAGGTATTGTACTTTGCCTTTCCCTTTTTCTTCCATTCATTTATGACCTTCCTTTGACTGTTTCATTTCACTAGCCTTCAATGACCGCTATATGGTCTGCCATCCCACTATCAATATCAACATTCCTACCCTCCAGAACAACCATCTGCGTGCTTGAGAACTGCCAACTTGCCAACGTTAATAGGACTGCATTAATAGTTTTTACTGTCAGCCGAACCCGTATTCATTTCGAGCTGATATATGTCAGTATTTTCTTTGTGCTTGTATCCTACCCCGTTTCAAGTAAAGCAACACAGACTTCCATTATGTGATGTTAAAATGCTAGGTACATATGTTTACGCATGCGGCTTTTATGTGCGTGTCATTTCATCCTGATCCTCATCTGAAATGGCCAGCCAGGTATGTTATGGGGCCAGCATTTACAGTATTTATAAAAGGGTGCCTCCCTCTCCTCTATAATAAAGGTAAATTTCACACACAGTTCTGTCATCATGAATGGAGCCAGATTACAGCTGCTGTGAATATTGTGTGTGAATGTGGTTTTCTTTCATTGATGACAGTGAAATGCATGGTAAGTGAAAAACTTGTGCTCAATATAAATTTATTCATACAGTTCTGTTTTCCTCACATTAGTAACACGGATTTTCATATAAGGCTCTAAGGAGGATTATCATTTTGGTGCATTTTGAAAAAGGAGGCCACAAAACAAGACATTTCTTTGCCTAATACATGCAGCCCTTCTAGGAGTTTTTAAACTCATCTATATTCCCTGTATGAAGCCAAAAAGTAGGCATAGCCTAGGCGAAGATCATCAAGCGGTTAGGTTAACGACTAAGTCATTTTAGCATAAGGTATGCCTGAAGGATACTGGCAGTTTGAAAACCAGACTGGCAATGAAATAATCTTTACTTTGTAGATGTTGCTAATAACAACAACTAGCACATTCCAAAATTTTATACATGACAAGTGGTACCGACAATGCTCACTTTAATCTTCTGTTTTGGGAACCAGAATCACTTACGATCCTTCATTTTTTTTGGTAAGAAAAATATCTTAAATTATAATGTAAAGCTATATATGAGAAGATATATGCATGTATGCCTTACACATACTTATACGCTTATTTTTTATTTCATTGTATTTTATAGCAACACAAATATATTTCCACAAATTCTGCTTGAGATAACCACCATGCATGGTCAATGCATCCTGTTTCCCTGAATATATGAAGTATTCTTTCCCAACCTCAGCCAGGAAGCGTTCAGATGTAAGCCAGTTTACCATCTCCCACATCTTGTTATGTTTACACTAAAAGCAAAAGGCATGCTACGGCCTTTTACTATGTACTAAGCAACCACTTTGTTTCAATTCACATGGGCACTTTCAGAATTTTTTCAAGTTGTACAGGCAACATGACAGCTTGTTTCTGCATGTGTCACCACTGACTAGCTCTGAGCACGACTCTCCAGGCTTGTTTTCACTGCTGCATTCCAGCTTGTGCAATTCTCATTGCAATATGAGGTAAGCAATGACTGCTAACCAGTCGCCCACTGTCACTGTGCAAAAAACAAAGCCATGCATTTCAGCGCAGCGGGCTTGGCCCCTTTAATTGTCACCACACTATGCCATTTCAATTTTGGCTTTTCTAACGGACCGAATAACAATAGAGAGAAATCAGTACTGTTGCACACTCTTCTGTGAAATGCACGACTACTCCTGTTACAACTGATTTCAAATATTCCAACTTACTGAGAATGTCATAATTTTCTCACACATTCGAGTTCGTATTTGACACCAGTGTGCAAAAATATGGAATATTTAGTACATGCATAATTCAGACACACTTCTTATATCAATGAATAGTAAGTGTCTTTTGCAATAAAAGTTGAGCGAGGAGACAGCAAGGAGGCCTGTTTACTTGACAATGACAACCAACATTTAGAGATGACAACAAAAGTGTGCATGGCCTAATGAAAAAGCTACAAAATAAAGGCAATTATAATACATAAAAAGACTGCAGTGTGCTAGTTTGAATTGCTGATGACTTAACCTGCACCTGATCTCAGCGATGTGAGTTTCCCTGTTATAATTACAAAAGATCAAATATATACTGCTAAGTTATAGCTTCTCGTCCCGTATACTTCGCTCAGAGAATTTCGCGATACAAATTGCGTGATCATTCTGAAATCGTTATTATAATGTATAGCATAAATTTCACTGGGAGCACTCTTCAAATAATAGGAGGCAAAAATCTTAGATCGTAGTAGAACAGTTACAGATATGGGTGGTCTTCAGCGAAGTCTAGCCGACTAGTGGTCGAACGAGTTGTGTGACGATCGCGGTGAGATGCCTTTTTTCACTTTCTGAAGTAGAAATAGTCGTTTCCCGTGACGCTGTTTTAAAAGCTCACCTGTGGTATTGCAAAGTTTGTTGCGAGTTCGTTCGCGGATGTCAGAATCGGCCATGCCGAGATTCATGGCTTTCACAGCAGATCGCGGTTTTACCTCCAACGAAAAAACAGCTAAACATGTCTTGGGTGAGCCACAATATCAATGTGTGTGTTTATTCGTATGGCAAGATAACATGTTGTTTTGATACGGCACATGCCTGTGCTGCCGCACGGGCAGCACTGACGAGCGCGCCAATCAGAATGCCTGAGTCATCTGCTCGGTCGCAGGAAGCAAACTTGATCGTACAACACCTCATCCGCAATGCCCCCTTACGAGCCCATGTGCATGGTTGCAAGGACGCATGCGTATGCGGAAAAATAGATCGTACAGCAGCCTTAATTGCACATTTCACCCCTCCACTTCAACTTTGCTGCTATGTGCATGCATCCATTGGAAAGGTACAAAAGCTGCCACCAGCATCTTGCCTTTAAGCCTTAGCATAGCTTAGTGCAGAGTATCATGCAGTAGCACTACAATGGGCACTTAAGGTCCTTACGTGCTGAAGCCATTTGACCTAAACGCCTTTAGCATAAATTCCTTCTACCTGAAGTCTTTACCAGGAAAGCATTTACCATGAAGGCGTTCACCCTAAAAGCCTTACAAATAAAGGCATTTACCCTGAAGGCCTTCACCCAGGTGCACCCTTCACACCTGTAGGTTTCCCACAACCCAATGCGCATGTGGACTACCTGCCACAAAGTACACTTCAGGGACGTACGGAAGTAACCATGCCTGCAATCGGAAAGTGCAGCTATTAGTGCCACCACACTAAAAACTTGCAGGAGTAGTTACCAGTGTGTAAAGTTAGATTCAGCAACAGCTGTTTGCTGTGGTGAACATACTTTGTTCACTATATTTAAAGCGAAAGCTTTAAATGCCTCAGTTTCAAGGTCACGTCCGCAAAACGTGTCCGTAGAAAACGGTGTCATGTGACGTCACAGGTCAACGTCAAGCAAAATCACATGATCGGTGTTATATGTTGTGAGGGGAACTTGTGAGTGGTGTAATATGTCGTAATGAAAATGATGACTATGAGTGTGATGTCATAACAGGTCACATGACAGTGATGTAATGTTACATCATACCAAGTTACGTGACAGATGATTGCAAAGAGTTCAGACCACATGACAAGTAAGCTACGTGCCCAAATCCTCACTCCTTAATCTATGAAAGTAGATCAAATCCCAGCTATGGCACCACTGGCCCAGCTCAATGTGGTGGCAGCATTCCCAACTACATTCGCACCAAAATTTTGAGCAAGCGTTCATCCTACAGTGTTCTGGATGGTGTCATAGTATTTGGCTTTGCATACAAATTACAAGTTTTAGTTAACTTGGAGGCTAGCTTGGGGGTTCTGACCAATGACATATGCACTTTTATTTGCATGCTTTAAGGTGCGGTTGAGGAGTCCACCCAGATGTGAAGATGTGAGAGCTACTGCACCCTTTCCTTTCCTCAAAAGACATGCTTTGGTATTAATGCATTCCTCCATGCAAGCCGACTTAAATGCCCAGAAAATTTTGTCTTCTCTGGCAGCGCTTTCTACCACTCAGTGTAGTGCATTGCCATGGCACACTGCACTGATGCCGTGCATGACACTGTTGCATGTTGGCCAATCATTGTGACACTAAGTTAGGCCAACTCTGCAGAACTGTGAAATGTGTCATTAACAGCTGTTGCTCCATAAAATCTATCTTGTGAGCTTTCAGCTTTGCGATCAGTGAAATTAAGCCTTTAGGAATATGGAGCAGCCACAAGGAATACATTGGTCTGCAATAACCCCATTGTTTCAGCAAGGAAGAAGCAGCGCAGTGTTGATGTTCCCTTAATGGATCGACTGACCTTCGTGGGAAATCTTTTTTGGTGTGAGCGCCTGTACATGGTAGGGGCCATTGGTGCTGTGCCGATACTTGTGGCGGCCACCACGTACTCTGTCTAACCGGACCCCTGCAACAGGTTGATCGGAGAAATTTTCAGCTCCAGTTAGTCATTGAAGCTACTCCTGCATCTTCAGTACACTGCCCAAAAGCACAATGCACCACTACTTCATACCTTCCTGTTTGCAACGACACAAACCAAAATGTGGTTCAGCAAGGATGAGTATGCAAAGCTATAGGCAAATGCCACAAGCTGCGTGCCCTAAGAACATGGGTGCAAGGCACAACAATTGCAGTGAGGGTTCCTGTAAATGTTTACATAGTTCTGAAGTTATCATTACATGCACTGAAATCTATCAGCATTGGTTCACTTTGCACACTGAAATATGGCCACAGGTGCCTTAAACTGAAAACAAATTTGATGCTCATATGTGCTCCCGACACCTAAAACAGTGCCTGTTCATGGCAGTTGGTGGTCAGGAACTCATCGAACAAATAAAGAAAATAATGAAATAGTTGATTTGGCAACACACCACATTGCAATGGGCAAAACTAAAGATTGAACCGAGTGAAGGAAGAAAATAGCGTAAAATTTTTCGTTGTTTCTTTTTGCACCACAAGAACATTAGTGCAACGAGGTAGACACCCGATTGCTTTCTGCTATGTATTTTTGGCTGTTGCAAACATGAAATGAATCATCATTCCAGCTGCTAAACACTGGAGCTGGCTGGTGCTGTTAACTCTCACGCCTGCATTCACTCCATCTTGCGTTTGAAAATTTCAGTGCAAGACCTAACGTGTACTCTTACATCACTGCTTATTCACCTTAATCTGTACCCCTGTCCATCTCAAAGGGGAAATTGTAGACATCTCCATGCAACTTTTTTTTCATTTTAAAAATTTAGTTTGTCTCTTTTGACTATATTCATGTTTGTTTCGCATCAAAAGACATTTATTTCTGAGAAAATGCATTAAAAACTAGGAATTTCTGAGTGACAGTGCTCGTGCTGCTGGTCCCATGATAATTTTTGGGCTATGCCATTTCCCATTTCAATCCATTCCGTCCATTTACCAGTTTCCATCTTTTGCCATCATTCCAGTCCCAGCTTGGAAGAGCAACAAGACAAATGGAATCATTCCAAATTCGGCAGTGGCACCAACTCTGGCCCACACAGAACCAAGGCGGACAACTTTGGCAGCTTGCTGCAACAACAGCAGCCGCAGCAGCAACTATAATGGGCACCATCAGTGCTGTTCCAAGAGACAGGGCCAGATGCATGACAAGTGGCTGCACAAACTCCCCAGGCCCCCACTGACAGATATGTGAGAAGGTTTAGAAAGCATAAACAGATTGAAAAAGAGACACCACAGGCACATCTCACAGGACAACAAGATGCATTGAAGCAGATGAGGACACCCCCCCCCCCCAATCCCAAAACTCTTGCTTTCGGCCAGCAGTTTAAAGCAGGGACCAAAAACGACAAAGGAAAGAGTGAGAGGGTGGAAGGAGAAGGGAAGAGAGAGGTAGCACAAGAGACGGCATCGGTTCTGCTTGCCCAACCAACAACCAGCTGCCGAAAAACAAGCATCTGGCCCTGCGCCAGTTCACGACCGTTCGAGGCCCCACTTCATTTTCCTTCTCTCCCATGGTTCTCCAAGAAGAGAAAGAAAAAATGGGAGAGAATGTGGCTGACACTCAACAACCCCTTCCCTGACTGCAACACTGAAAAAAGGGCACCTGCTGAAGTGGCACTTTGTTGTCCACCTGTTTCTGCCCTATATCTTGCGCTCTGCTCTCTATCTCATCCTGCTGCCCACTATCTCGGGAATAAACTCTTAAAATCTGTTCTGCACAACTGTAGTAACGACCATAATTCACTTACAGCATAACGAACTGCACAGGAAGTAGCTGGACATGCCACAGTCCCAGATTGCAAGTGACTTCAGGCTGGTGCAGCCGGCCATCAGCCGCCACAGACCCTAGGGGTGAACGCTGCCCACCTGCAGTCGGTGTGCGAACAAAGAATTAGCGTAGTTTAGTTTATGAAGGTTTAACGTCCCAAAGCGACTCAGGCTATGAGGGACGCCGGAGTAAAGGGCTCTGGAAATTTCAACAATCTGGAATTCTTTAATGTGCACAAATATTGCACTCTACACGGGCCTTTAGCATTTCGCCTTCAGTAAAATTCGACCGCCACGGCCAGCATCGAACCCATGTCTTTCGGGTCAGCAGCCGAGTGCCACAAAATTACAGGGCACTTAAGACGATCTACGCGCTGTGAATGCGAAACAATTTGTGTGTCATTGTGGGCTACTGTAGCCGGACAAAACTTAAGTCTGTAGTGAAGATCCACCCACTTTCGGGACCACCGAACAGAACTCCTACAAGACATAAAATAGTCAGTTGTTAAAACTTTTCTTGTTACTTAAACAGGGTGCTAATCACAAGAAAAAATTGATAAGCTCTAGAATTTTGATAATCGGCTTGCTTAGTAAAGTAAAAAGTTAAAAAGCTAATTTCGTTTACTGTTGGGTCTGGCTAATGGAGAAATACAGGACGCAACGAACCGCGTACGAGTGGTAAATTTTTTTGAAGTTGTGATGTCATAAGGAAACATGTACAATTACTTTCGTGATTCTTCAGAAAACCTTTTAAATTTACTCAATAAAATGTCATGCGTTTCTTTTAGATCTGTATGTAATTTTTGTCCAGTTTCAAAACTAATTGGCCACTGCATTGTTATAGGAACAAGGGTAACATCCTTTAAAGGAAACACTGTAATGACTTGCTTTATGAACTCCTTGAAGAGGCTGTTTAGAAACCCTTTTGAGTACACTCGTTTCACTGTAATGTGCTCCTTTTGAATGCGTATAGAATTTGGGTACAATGTTTCAATAACTAATTGGTCACTCCATGGTTATAGGAATGCGGGTAATGTCCTTTAAAAGAAATGCTCTGACTTGCTTTAGAAACTCCTTGAGAATTTGATTAGAAATCCTGTTAAGTGTACTCATTTGATTGTAATGCACTGCTTTTAAATCTGTATAGAATTTGGGTACAGTGTTTCAATAACTATTTGGCCACTGCATGGTTATGGGAACATGGCTAGCACCCACTAAAAGAAACACTGTTACGACTTGCTTTAGAAACTCACTGAGGAGTCTGTTTAGAAACCCTTTTGAGTGCACTCGTTTTATTGTAATGTGCTGCTTTTGAATGTGTATAGAATTTGGGTACAGTGTTTCAATAACTAATTGGCCACCGCATTGTTATAGGGACACAACTGTTCTTTAAAAGAAACACTGTAACAACTCTATTTTTAACTAGTTAGAGGAACTTTATAGAAATCCATTTCAATGCATTCATTTCATTGCTATGTGAAGTTTTTGTCTCTGTATAAGATTTGAGTATTGAGTTCCAATAACTAAATGGCCGCTGCATTCCTTGAGTTCAGCTAGTGGCTTTCAGGAGACGAACTGTAATAACTCTTCAGAAAGCTCTTCAGGAATTAGGTAGGAATCCTTTTTCACTTTATTTTTGTTGCAGCGTGTTGCTTTTGAACCTGCAAAAATTCTGTAAATAATTTGGCCACAGCATTGCTATGGGATGGTGTTACACACTGATCTCTATTCCCTGGTGGGAAGGAAAAGGTCCCGTAATTGCATGACGTAACAACTGTTAATGCTGTAAGCAAGCAAGAAATACAGAGCAACAGTACACCATATGCAATCAAGTAACTTTATTTCACTTAGCAACTTTTACTGCAGCTTATGGAATTAAAGTTTTGCAGCCCCTGGCAAACCTTAGTAATTTGCAGCAATTATGATGAAAATTGGTAGGAGGTGTGGCATGTAAGCAGCAGCAGCTCAATTTCTTTTGGGACACGCAATTTTAGATTAAAATTATTTTCCACAACAGAAGTGCAACAAAGATCACATCTGCAAGAGAGCATATTTTCATGAAAAAACAGCAGAGTACCGACTCAAATACTGCCTAGCCTTCCCCATTGAATACCACTTGCTATGAGCCTGCCTTGATTTTGAAACATTTATGCCCCATATAAGGTGCAAAATGCTAGTTGGAGCCACAGAAAAAGGCTAACTGCATGTTCATTCTACGAGAATTAAGTTAAAAAACACTATGTACCTCTATTTAGCAGTCTGAAAGGATAGGATATCATTTACAGCTGTCCAAGGACTGTGAGCATAATAAAGAAGTGAACATGATTAAGGGATCAAAATTGTTTTGAAGAGCAAATGCGAGATCTGCGCAATTAAACTGACCTGTTATTGAAAGAGTACAGAAAATTAATTTTGGCGGCATGTTTTCTCCTCTACAATGATGCAGAAGACACTAGTATGCATGAATCACCAGGTGGTATAATTTATAAGTGATTTTTTCTGTCATGTAGTCTCTGCTTCGATAGCTGAACAATGAATGTGACGTTAAACTGCTTCTAGGTCACTTGAGGCATGAAAAAACAGCAAATCGCTGACATTTCTTGCCATTCTGGTTGTTGAGACCGGCTCCCTTTAGCATCGCAGCAAATTAAAATGACAAAGAAGCGATTATATCGCAGTTTCTTCCTGTCTCCCGTGACCCATGTGCAAACTTTGATGTCACAGTCATCGTTTGGCTGTTGAAACCGGAACAGCATGAGAAAAAAATTCGATTATAAATATTTAGCTGTCGTACCAGAATACCACATAGTAATCCATGTAGGACAATGCCTTATGCATCAGAACAGAGCAAAAAAAAATCCCCCATAGGTAAGCTGTCTGTACTTCATTAAGTAGCAGAAATAAGAGCAAGACAAAATCGTCTCATGAGAATGCAAATTCCAAGGAGTACCCAGTAGCTGATACTGAGCAGTAATGAGCCAGTTAACCATCACGCATATTACGGTTTACAAATAGCTGCATGTTGGTTGCCATTTCAGTTCTGACCGGTTTGCACTGCTTTATATTAACCACAAAAAAGCTGTACATCAAATCCATGTCTCTGCCCAACAGAAGGACTGGTTTCTTTTATTACATATACGTCACTTGTCTTTTCCTGCACTGCTTCGCACGTACAGCTTGGTCCACCCATAGGGAATAGAGGGCGGTCAGAAAAGCACGCTTCAGAGTTGGCTGTTCTGCAGTCCTTTTTAGGTCACAACATAAGCTGTGAATGCCATCTGTTACAGCCCCCTTCACTCAACTACTGCAACCAAAATGCAACTAATTTTATAATGCTTTCCTCAGCTGCGTTTAAGTGGTGCCTGAATTCACAATAGGCAGCTTGCTTCTAAAAATGTAAGAGATCAGAAGCAGGCTGCTAAATTCACTCCTCAAGAAAGGTATGATGTGCTGTAGTAATTATGTGAACCAAAATAAAAATGAGAAGAAAAGCCATATCCAAAACAAATATTTTGAAACCCAATCTGTTTAATGTTCATTGCATTCTATTATAGTAAATATTAAGGAGGATAAATGTGCTGGGACATTAACCAACTCAATGCACACACTTGAAATATGCAAATGCTTGATATGAGGTCTGCCTTGCTGGTGTAAACATATTTAGTTTGTAATTCACATCTTTTCATTGACCACATTATTCTGAAAATAAAAATTACCAAAAGGAGGCAGTTAGTTCATGACGTCACTTCCAGCTATTCTTTGGATGCTGTTGAGAGAAAACTAATGCCAACCAATATTTTTAACTTTACACAACGTTTATTTTCAGGACCAACTCGGTCTCTTCTTCAGGGGTGACTAAGGTGTGCAGCAGCAGCAGCAGCGGGTTGCAGCCTTCGCTCTGCCTCTGTTAGCACGTGGCGCAGTCCACTAACGTAAGTGGAGGGGAGTGTTCGTGGAGTCCTATTCATTGCAAAATTCAGGTGGGTCTCGTACATGGCCACAGTGTGGAAGCAGGTGACAAAGCGCTTGGCCAACTGTGCGGTCTGCCGGCCGAAGACTGGCCGAACTCTGTCCTTGAAGAAGGGACCAAGTTGGAACCGAAACGCTGGGTAAAGTTAAAAATATTGGTTGGCGTCAGTTTTTTTTTTAAACTATCCCAAGAACCCAACCAGACAGACTTCCATTGAAGACGTTTTTGTTCAAATCATTACGCCTTGACTTACGCCACCAGACAGCACAGTTGGCCAAGCGCGTTGTTACTTGCTCCCGCTCTGTGCCACGTACAAGACCCACCTGGATTTTGAGGTGAATAGGACTCCTGGAAAACTACCCTCCGCGTATGTTAGTGGACTGTGCCACGTGCAAACAAAGGAAGAGCGAAAGCCGCAATCTGCTGCTGACACACCTTAGTCACCCATGAAGAAGGGACCGAGTTGGTCTCGAAACGTTGGGTAAAAATAAAAAAATATTGGTTGGCATCAGTTTTTTTCTTTCAACTATTCCAAGAACCCAACCAGATGAACTTTCATCGAATATGTTTTCTTTCATTCTTTGGATGTGATCTTCATTGCGCATATCCTGCAGTAAAATAATTCGATTGCATAGACACCAGTATTTTCTATCACAAAATGTGGTGACGACTTGCGGTAAGCCAATGATGTGACCTGGCTGGCAGATTATGAGGTGTCATTCTTGTGTGTGCAAAGATGAGGAGGTACCAGGTAGGTGCAACCTATGCTTGCCAGTCTGAAGTTCCCACATGTCTGCGTATAGGCCAAAGAAGAAAAATCGGTCAGTGAGACTGAGCACACAACTGCTTTCACACTAATGCAAACAGAAGCAGCAATCAAATCAGTGTTTTTAAGCATTAGCATTCTGGTCATCTAGCTTTGAAAACAATGCTAAAAGCACACAATACAAAAGTACACCTTCAAAATAAATGCAGCGTATGTACCCTTACAAAAGAACTGTAAACACCATGCAGCTCTGAATGATACCCTTGCCATATTTAAATATTTCATGACAATGAATAGTACTATTACATTAGCCTGTAATTATATGCTTCTGATACATAACAATATTTATTGTCATCGTAATGCATGACATTCGCAATCGCTAGTGCTCAGAGAACTAATTCACCTTCTGTGTTTTACAAGTGACCGGTCATTTGCAGTAAGGAAATTAAGGGTGGTGGCAACTGTGAGAACAGCTGTCACTCAACCTCTGTAGCTGATAGGCTGCACACAGAGCATCTACATCTGTGTCTCTCGGACTGGTGCCTCAAACACAGTAATTGCACACACAAAACATTTGCCAAGACGGCGATGCCGACGACCCCCTTTGTTAAGGAGAGCACTTAATGAATTCTGATCCGGCTCCATTTAGAAAACTTATTGCTTTCCTGCTCCACTAACACTAGGTTGATGCTGCTAAAAAAGTTGTAAAACGACAGTAGGTGTATTAACAATGTCCAATTACTTTTCAAACTGCTAACCCGTAAAATCCTTTGCCTGCATTTAAATGACTCCTTTCAGTTACAGGTACATTAAGAAACTCCGAATATCTTAGCGTTCTAGTGGCGAGATCAGTAAAGCATTGTTTCAGTTGCTGCAGAAAAGCAGTGAAATTACAGCTAGGTGAATGAATCAGCACCAATACCACAAGAACGACAAAACAATGTAAAATAGTAAGCTTTTTACGGCATGACGCTACAGTGAGAGTGGAAATGTCAATTACACATCTCGGCAAAATTTAAGTGTCAGTAGTTCTCTCACTGAAGAACTCTGGCGAAACTGCCTGTGTGACCATTGCACACCTAAAGTCCTTTGAAACAAAAATTATTTCAAAGCGCAGTTGAAAAAATATTATGCGCAGTTTGCGATCGTGCAACCTAATGTGAGTAATTACAAAAATGAAAGCGTTCTCTGCACAGTGCAGCGACATGATGGAAGCTAGGTGTAAAGGTATGTTACTATTTTTTTTCTTTGTAGAGGTTCATTACTGTAGTTCGAAGTATGCCTGAAATGCCAAACATAAACCAATCAACCAAATTCATTGCCCACTAAATGCTTAATGCTCTCTGTGAGCAAACAACGCCGGGAAGGAATTCAGAAAAGTTATTTTTGTGGTGAAAGTCATCAGCAGCATTTCTTGTGCGTTTGACGTGCGCAACTCAGACAGCTGTAGCTACACTGTCATTCCACTTCCATGCTCAGAACGGCTGCGTACTGTGCGCATTTGTAACGTGGAATAATAGGCAGGCCATGTTTTGTTGAGCTTGTAATTATACTCTCCACACACACACACACACACACACACACACACGCACGCACGCCCGCGCGCACACACACACACACACACACAAAACTAAACGCCAAGAACCACTGCCACTGAGAAGCATACGTCGTTCCAACACAGTGCTTTCCACGCGTTGGTCCCATTCATCGCCATAATGAGGCCAAGGATATCATGAGATCAAACACGTGCAACTATACTCCATATCGCAACTTCTTCGCTGCGGAGAAGTTATAGGCGCGAAGCGACGGTGTCCATGGCTGTGACTGGCTCGCGGTCGGGTGAAAACAGCGCACTTGCGGAAGCCGTTGCGCAGAACTCGAACTTAACTGCACTCCAAAGAAGTTGTGAGGAAGCACCAAGCAGCATTTGCAGCACTTCACGCACCCCACCACAACATTTTGAAAGAAAATTTCAAGGACTCCACACACATTCGTAAGCATTCACGCCAGGTCGTTCTTTCTTCCACGTTGTTGCCGGCGTTGTCACGGCGTGGTGCAAGGCGAAATACGACGTCTTCCGGTATCTTTAGAACAACTTCAAGCGCTTCAGAACATCTTTCGAAGCGCACAAGTCGCACACCAATTTTTTAACTCATTCAAAGATCCACAGCACGAAGCGGCCACGCAAGGCGCTACACGAACGTTACTAGACAAAAAGCACCATCCGAAACGCAGCACAGCAACAACAAGAACATGGCGCCACAACTGGCGACTTTGGACTGGGGACGACGTCGACCGAACGTCGCCGTCGCCATCTCTCGGCAGCCAACCGATTAACATCTCTCTGGAGGGAGGAGCAGCGCTCCGCGGAGCGCGGAGTTGCCAGGCGCAGAAGGTACGGAACACGTGACTTGAGTATTTTTGTTTGTAATGCAGTTTGGAGAGGGAGGGCTCCTCCTCTGAGAAGGAAATGTAAATGTAGAATGACTTGAACGCTCGCTCAGAAGGTATTGGAATCGCATAGAAGTCCATCTTTGCATTAAGAAAGTAATTCAAATAAAAGCCGAAAGGAATACTATCGGGGCTTTGTTAGTAAGTGAAGCATACTTGAAATGCGCGTTTTTGACGCGCAGTTTTCAGTGCCCTAGTGATGTCGTCCCCAACACAGGACTGAGCGTTGCTGTGAGTAATAAGGCTGCACGTCTACGTTCTTACGAAGGGAATTCTTTTAGTGCGAGGTTTTCCGTGATCATTAAGGCGGAACCTCCGGAGCGAGGCGCGGGCATTCTTACGGCGTCCGCGCTGACCTTCGCCATTGCTCGGATTGGGTCAATGGGCACATAATTTTTGGTAGTGGGGGACGGTCCGGTGCTGTCCCCCTCATTAACAAATCAAAATATAGATGCGGTTTAATTACTATTCAATGCAGTTAACGACAGGAAGCTGTTGTGTTCGGGCACGGTGTAAGAAGGTCTTAAAACTGCACGCATGCGCCGGCAGAGAGTGTGTACAGATCATGTTCGCCCTTAGTACATGCGGGGGCGCCGCGGAATGGCGGACGCAATTTGCGCAGATTTCGGTGCCGTTTAGGCTGTGTTTTGCGCTGCCACAATGCGGCACAAGGTCGTGTTATAGGCACCGTGCACGATCAAAGTTTGCTACAACCAGCTTTTAACGCGAAAGCGTGAAGGGCCCCGTGTCGCAGAAAAGGCGGCGGCCATCTGCGAAAAATCCATGAAGCATTAATAAATAAATCCGAGTAGGAGATTGGTGGAGTTGGGAAATCGAACGAGGGGCTACGGAGTGGGAGACGAGCACGCTAACAATTCCGCCACGTCAGCTGGTTTTTTTTTGTCTTTATTGCTTGTTTTGACAGTTTACAACACATCACATTTTCACAGCTGCACTCTCAAACGTCAATAGCGGACATGTGTTTCACTCACCTGAGATCAAAACTTTCAAGGAACACAACTCTCCCATCAACTGAATAGCTTGATCTCCAAAGCATAGCTTCTTGCACACTTTACGCAGCTTAAATATGTTTTCTCTGAAGTAATCTCGGACAGACCGCGCATTTTCATCGCAGTGTCCCACAAGCTCGTTGGTTAGGAATGAAGAAAGACGCGTCTAGTGGATACGATGTTGTCTTAGAAGGGTGCTTTTCCTTACGGCGCGGTTTTGGTTCCCACCGAGATATGCGAGACGGGCGTCATTTGCGGTCCTTAAAACAATAATAATAATTGGTTTTTGGGGAACGAAAATGGCGCAGTATCTGTCTCATATATCGTTGGACACCTGAACCGCGCCGTTAGGAATGGGATAAAGGAGGGAATGAAAGAAGAAAGGAAGAAGAGGTGCCGTATTGGAGGGCTCCGGAATAATTTCGACCTCCTGGGGATCTTTAACGTACACTGACATCGCACAGCACACGGGCGCTTTAGCGTTTTTCCTCCATAAAAAACGCAAAACCAATATTGTTTTCATTTTCATTGCAATACGGTGCGGTTCGGGTGTCCACCAATATGTTTGCTTACCTGAAATTCTCGAGGTAGGACGTCACGCCGAACGCACGATGGCGTTCCATGGATCCCTTGGCAACGCTACAACAGACTGTTGCGTCCTGCTCTTCAAGACGCAGCATAAGTCCTTCAATTCTCTTTCATGCTGCGGATTGGGGCCAGGCGCAGTGGTCGTTATGCAGACGGGCATAGTGGCGCTAGCCGACTCCAATTCATTGTAGTCGCGGCCCATGTATGTACCTACATAGTGGCTGCAATGTGTTGGTTGTTGCGGTGGCAGAACTGAGGGTTCCAGCCGGTTGCAGAGGCGAGTACTTGGTAGCCAACCGCAGATCGACCTGCCAGAGTTGTCCGCACCACTGAAAATTGTTTTTTTGGGAGGGGGAGGAAATGTTGATGATGATGATAATAATAATAATAAATAATTGGCTTCTTGCGGAAAGGAAATGGCGCAGTATCTGTCTCATATATCGCTGGACACTTGAACCGCACAGTAAGGGAAGCGATAAAAGAGGGAGTGAAAGAAAGAAGAAAGAGGTGCCCTAGTGGAGGGCTTCGGAATAATTTCCACCACCTGGGAATCTAACACGCCCTGACCTCGCACAGCACACGGGCGCCTTAGCGTTTTGCCTCCATTAAAACGCAGCCGCCGCGGTCGCGCTCAAACCCGGGAACTCCGGATCAGTAGCAGAGCGCCCTAACCACTGAGCCACCGCGGCGGGTAAAGGAAATGGTGCAATATCTGTCTCCCATGTCGGCGGACACCTGAAACCCGCCGTAAGAGAAGGTATATTGGAGGGTGTGAAAGAAGAAAGGAAGAGGTGCCGTAGTGGAGGGCTCCGGAATAATTTAGACCACGTGGGGATCTCTAGCGTGCACGGACGTTATCGTTTCGCCTTCACCGAAGCGCAGCCTCCGCGGTCGGGTTCGAACCCGAGAGCTCCGGATCAGTAGCCGAGCGTCCTAACCACTGAGCTACCACTGAGCACCAAGCGTCACTTTTTAAAGCTCCGTCGGAGCCTTCTCGCTAGAACCTAGTGGTGCCAGGCAATCAACGGAGCAGATAGAATATTGCAACCGAGCGACCACGTCTGTTGCAAAGCACTTTCCCGAGCATAGGATATAAAATCGCACTACGCAGACTTCGATTGCAAGTCACTTTTAAATGTACCCAAGAAACCGGTCATGTCTTCGAATGCTGTGCCCAGTATTTCTCACGAGTGTCCCAGATCTCTGACGAAAGAGGCGAGTTCAAGGAGGCCCCTTACAAAATGACAGTCTGCAGCCACGTGTGCCAAGCAAGTAAGGGCGTCCGCACCCGCCGCTGCCGCACTGGCCTCGGGGACGGCCTGTGAAAAACAGAAAGAAGCCGATCCAGCATGGATCACTCAGAAGAAACAGCGCACAGCTAGGTGGCTGGAGTTCATCATGCGTTTTTGATTATCAAAGTTTGTACTCTTGAGCAATGGTCCGGGCACTTAACATTCTATAAATGCTGAGCGTTACGTGTACATCAAATGGAAGCGTAGCAGTTAATTTCGCTCGGCGATTTCGTGATAAGTTTCCACCCGCTGTATATTTTGGTGCAACAAAACATGATGGTATGAAAGGCAGAAGGCATGCCGGTAAGCTTAAAACTAATATTCAGCTGCATAATTTGCCGGGCCCTAGAACGCTGGATGGAGGATTTTGTGGCGCAGAATTATTGAGGTCATCAAGTTGTTTTACCATGCCAACTGCAATTATTCTCAACTGACACACGCCAATCCCAATTTGGAGTCGCGTAAGTATTTT